>NKZI01002477.1:0-40742 GCA_002370645.1 Metschnikowia sp. 00-154.1 | reverse complement strand
TCTACTCTATACTCTACTCTATACTCTACTCTATACTCTACTCTATATACTCTATACTCTACTCTATACTCTACTCTATACTCTATACTCTATACTCTATACTTGTTGAGAATGAGCAATGAATGATCATTTCAAAAAAGAAGGTGCACTCATGAAAATCCTAGAGTGTGCTATACTACTTACCTTTTCTATATCATAGCAAGGTTCAGCTCCCATATAATACTTGTAGCAGAGTTCCAAAATCTTTATAAGATGGAACTCTCGTCCATATCCTAATATTACAGCCAGACTCATTAGAACAGCCAGACCCATCAGACCCATCAGACCCATCAGTAACCAAAAACAGCTCACATGTAACTCCTCAAGTATTTATCTATCTTGATGAGACTGAACTTTATGAATCACAATCAATATATTACACTGGACTTTACTCCTTGCTTATTGAAAGGACCAACTAATGTACCTATCACCAGGTACAAAAGGAGTTAAGTAATCTAAAATACTCTATACTGTAATCTACGTTCTAGATCTATAGTCTATGCTCTACGCTCACACTTTATGCTCTTAAAAGCTATAGTCTACGCTCGACCCTCACTTAGTCACTCAGTCACTCAGTCACTCAGTCACTCACTTTACGCTCACACTACACTCACACTCACTCACACTCACACTCTATACTCACCCTCTTCACCCTCACCCTCTTCACTCACACACTAATTTCACACACTAATTTCACACACTAATTTCACACACTAATTTCACACACTAATTTCACACACTAATTTCACACACTAATTTCAAACACTCCTACCCCATACAATTACAATTACAATTACAAACCACCAAATAAAAATTTTATTAGTCAATAATTTTATTAGTCAATAATTTTATTAATCAATAATTTTTAATAAATAATTTTGATTCTGTTATGTTCTTTAATCCATTTATCACTAACTAAAACTATGTTCGTTGATGGTTCCTCAAAAAAAGGAACCGAAGCGGCTTAAATAACTTTGAGAGAAACGTGACATTGAAAATCTCTTCACTAGAACAATAGTAAGGCTTGTTCCAGAATATTCGAAAAGACCATCATAGTACTTCATATAACGATGGTCGGTCGTGACACGGCGTTTGCAATGGCCATAGTAACAATCGGACTACTAAGAGGTTTCATAATACCTCCATATGCAGGGCCCTGGCTATGGTGGATCTAACAGAATCATTAATTTTTAATCAATGATGTTAGATTCTGCTTATATCAGGTACTTTGTTTAGTATGTTCATTCACCGCTGGTATCTCCTAGAGCTCATTGACATGTTTATTCTAATCTACTGTGATCCCTGATCAGTCTTGTTTTGTTATTGTAGTATAGTTTAGTGTCCTGTAGTGTGAGTATGTAGTGTGTAGAACCTTCGCACCTTATATAGACTAGTGCAGTATAGAGGAATGGAGGTTGACCAATAGAGTTCAAGGAACTGCTTAACCTCTGGTCAACCAGTACAGGGTTTCAACTTCCACATAAGTAGTTTATTACTCATTGTGGGTCAAAAATGACTTATTAATTAATTAATATTTAATGACAATCCTTAAAAATGGTACTTAAACATGGTACTTAAACATGGTACTTAAAAATGGTACTTAAACATGAGGTGTACGGGTTTTTATTTGGGGTGTACACGAGTATTTTTAAAATGGCAATTTTCAAATAATTAATATTTGACTAAAAGTTTTTTATATAAATGATACTAAAAAAAATTGAATTGTCAATAATTATAAGCTGCTTTGGTTTCCGTAGTTTTAGGTGAATTTTGGCTCCGAATAGAGCTTCGGTGGGCTTAAGCTTGCTGGGCATTTATACGCGATTTTGGCCTGTAGTACCAGAATGCACACAATGGGATGACGAAAATGACCAGAAAAAGAAACTAATATTTTGATGATAGCTATGATTTCTGGAATAGAGTGATTTCTGAATGTAATTTTTGGACTGAAGTAATTTTTGGACTGGAATGATTTCTGGATTTGGGGGGTTTGGGATCTTTTTTGGGCCTGGTTTGGTCTGTATTCTGGACATTTTGATCCACACGATGTGGAATTAAAGTTGGCGAGAACACTTTAAAATGGGGCGCCTGCATATAAATGCACAATAAAACCTTTTTCAAGAAGTCTAAATCAATGTAGGTAGTAGATAAGGCGTAGGGGAAAATGTTTTGATAAGTGGAACGGAAACTTCAAATGGACCTTGATGGCTAGGCGGAAAAGCCGCGGACATGCCGCCGCGTCGTGATATAAATTCTCATATATCCACTATCATCTCCAACGTCAACACCAACGCCTCCCAATTACCACCAACCAAAACCAAAACCAAAACCAAAACCAAAACCAAAACCAAAACCAAAACCAAAACCAAAACCAAAACCAAAACCAAAACCAAAACCAAAACCAAAACCAAAACCAAAACCAAAACCAAAACCAAAACCAAAACCAAAACCAAAACCAAAACCAAAACCAAAACCAAAACCAAAACCAAAACCAAAACCAAAACCAAAACCAAAACCAAAACCAAAACCAAAACCAAAACCAAAACCAAAACCAAAACCAAAACCAAAACCAAAACCAAAACCAAAACCAAAACCAAAACCAAAACCAAAACCAAAACCAAAACCAAAACCAAAACCAAAACCAAAACCAAAACCAAAACCAAAACCAAAACCAAAACCAAAACCAAAACCAAAACCAAAACCAAAACCAAAACCAAAACCAAAACCAAAACCAAAACCAAAACCAAAACCAAAACCAAAACCAAAACCAAAACCAAAACCAAAACCAAAACCAAAACCAAAACCAAAACCAAAACCAAAACCAAAACCAAAACCAAAACCAAAACCAAAACCAAAACCAAAACCAAAACCAAAACCAAAACCAAAACCAAAACCAAAACCAAAACCAAAACCAAAACCAAAACCAAAACCAAAACCAAAACCAAAACCAAAACCAAAACCAAAACCAAAACCAAAACCAAAACCAAAACCAAAACCAAAACCAAAACCAAAACCAAAACCAAAACCAAAACCAAAACCAAAACCCAAAACCAAAACCAAACCAAATTCCAAACCAAAACCAACGCCCACCAATTACCAGTAATCTCTTATATATGACGTCACTTTACCTCGCCACTTTGGTGCACACACCAGTGCTAGGCCAAATCGAGATCAGGCCCAATACACTTATGGCCGTAGACCAGTATGGAAAGATCATTGGCATGGCCACATATGAGGTCGACAGTGGTATGAGCCCCCAACAATTCTTCACCCAAAAGTACCCCACCATTCCCAGTGCTCAATTCCACAATCTTTCGGGGCCCTGCAAATTCCTCTTCCCTGGGTTCATCGATACCCATATCCATGCCCTGCAGTACCCCAATGTAGGTATTGGATCGGAATTGCCTCTTTTGGACTGGCTCAAAAATTATACCTTTGAATTGGAAAACAAGTTTGTGGGCGATAAGCAAAATGACTTCCAGTTTTCCTCCCATGTGTACCGGAAAGTCATTGAAAAAACCCTCTCCAATGGAACCACCTGCGCATGCTACTTCACCACCATCGACACCGATACCACCAAAATGTTTGCCGACCTCCTAATGGAAAAAGGACAGCGTGGCTTTGTGGGCAAGGTGTGTATGGACTGCAACCCCACGTATCCCGAGTACCAGGAGACGTATGAGGAGTGCATGCAAGGTAACAAGGCGGTAATCAGCCATTGCCAGAAAATCCACCAGGACCCCAGTTTCCCCCCAAACTTCACCTTGGAGCCCATCATAACACCTCGGTTTGCGCCCAGTTGTCTGAGGGAACTTATGGCTTCATTGGGTGATTTGGCCAATACACAAAACTTGCCCATTCAGACCCATATGTCGGAGAACCTTGAAGAAATTCGGTTGGTGCAGCAAACGTTCCCCGAACACGAAACGTATGCCCAGGTTTATGATGCCCACAAGCTCCTCACACACAAAACCATCGTGGCGCACGCTATCCATTTGAAGCCACAAGAACGTCTTCTTTTGAAGCAACGCCAATGCTCCATCTCCCATTGTCCCCCCTCCAATACATTCATCAGCAGTGGAGAAGCGCCTGTACATCAATACCTCTACCAAGATGAAATAAACGTGGGGTTGGGCACAGATCTCTCAGGAGGCTACGAGCAGTCGATGTTGGGAGTAGTTAAGGCGCTGATACTAGTCTCTCACCATTTGGCCATAAAGAGGCAGCAGCGCAGTGAAGACGAAACCAGATTGAAGGAAAATACATTTAAGGGTGTGGAAAATAGATTGGAATTTGGGGGTGTGAAAAATACATCCAAAGAGGATGTGGAAAATAGATTGGAATTTGAGGGTTTAAAAAACACATCTAAATGTGAGGGAGTGAAAAACACATCTAAATGTGAGGGAGTGAAAAAAGCCCAGGAGAGTGCGGGTCAAATCTCCGTGGGAGACGCCTTGTACATGAGCACCATGGGCGGGGCGCGGGCGTGTGGTATGGATGCGCAGGTGGGCACGTTTGCAGTGGGCAAGAGTTTCGATGCACAGTTGGTGGATCTAGAGAGTCACGGGTCCAATGTGGATGTGTTTGAGTTCCAACGGCCTCAAGTGGGCCACGCAGACTACGAACGCATGATGCTCCAGTTGCTCCAGAAGTGGGTCTTTTCCGGCGACGACAGGAACTGCACCATGGTCTGGTGCAACGGCAGACTAGTGGTGGAGAAGTGAGTGAAAAGAGAATGAGAGAAGGGAAGTGAAGCAGGAGAGAAGAAGAGAAGAAGAGAAGAAGGGAAGAAGAAGTATGGGCTAAGGCATATAACTAAGATCAAGAAGAATTAGGATCGGAGAGGAGGTAAGGAACAAGAAGATGAACTAATATTAATAAGAAGAGGTAACAAGAAGAAGCAAAAGAAGAAGCAAAAGAAGAAGCAACAAGAAGTACTAGCAACTAATAACTAATAGCTATGAAGAATAAGTGAGGAGTAAGGAATTAGGGGTAAGGAATAGAAGAACCAGGACTAGGAAGTGAGGAGTTGGACTGGAAGGATCACTAGGGACTGGAAGTAGGAGATAAGCTACATGAGATACAAAGGTACTAAGGTATAGGAGGAAATCAATAGGAAGAAAGACTGAGAAGAGAAAGCTAGGAACAAGAAACAAGAAACAACACGAGGAAATAAGACAAGGAGGAGGAACTAGGCACTAAGATTAGAAGGAGAAGTTTGGACTAGGAAGAAGGAGAATCAGGAGCAGGAACTGAGAACAGGAAGAAGAAGAAGAAGAAGAAGAAGAAGAAGAATGGGCCTTGACTGGGACCTTGACTAGGACTGGGACTGGAAAGAAGACTGGATTTTTGGTACTTTTCTTGGTAATTAATAGAGGATGGCTGACTAGGCCATGAACAGAGCAGAGCAATAAGTAACCGTATAAATCATTTCTGATCTTTATACCCATATCCATATTTATAGTAGTCATATTTATAGTAGTCATATTTATAGTAGTCATATTTATAGTAGTCATATTTATAGTAGTCATATTTATAGTATAGCCATATTTATGGTATAGCCATATTTAGAGTAGCCAAATTTAGAGCAGCCAAATTTATAGTAGCCAAATTTATAGTAGCCATATTTATAGTCAGGGCACAATATCCTTTGAAAGTGTATACTCAATGAAGCTCTTCGAAAGTATGTCCACTATCAATAAGTTCAAACTCCATGGACCTCTGGCTTTCGTATCCATGGCCTAAAGACATGACCACCCAGTGCCATACCATGTCCACCCTCAGTAGTAGTACACTATTAGCTCGTAGTAGTAGTAGTCAGTAGTAGTATAGTGTAGTACACTATTAGCTCGTAGTAGTATAGTAATAGTAATAGTAATAGTAATGGTAATAGTAATAGTAATGGTAATAGTTAGTTTTTAGAGATTATAGTAAATTGGGAGGTAGTGGTAGAAAAGTAAAGTTGTAGTAAACTTCGAGAAAAAAAAGAGATTAGAAAAAGAGTTATTTTTCATATGGGAAGATAGTTATCATGACGTATCAAGAGATGAGAGAGACAGAAAGGAAATTAAATTGTATCTTAATAGTAAGATACAGTCTATGATGGTGATATGGTGATATGGTGATATGGTGATATGGTGATATGGTGATATGGTGATATGGTGATATGGTGATATGGTGATATGGTGATATGGTGATATGGTGATATGGTGATATGGTGATATGGTGATATGGTGATATGGTGATATGGTGATATGGTGATATGGTGATATGGTGATATGGTGATATGGTGATATGGTGATATGGTGATATGGTGATATGGTGATATGGTGATATGGTGATATGGTGATATGGTGATATGGTGATATGGTGATATGGTGATATGGTGATATGGTGATATGGTGATATGGTGATATGGTGATATGGTGATATGGTGATATGGTGATATGGTGATATGGTGATATGGTGATATGGTGATATGGTGATATGGTGATATGGTGATATGGTGATATGGTGATATGGTGATATGGTGATATGGTGATATGGTGATATGGTGATATGGTGATATGGTGATATGGTGATATGGTGATATGGTGATATGGTGATATGGTGATATGGTGATATGGTGATATGGTGATATGGTGATATGGTGATATGGTGATATGGTGATATGGTGATATGGTGATATGGTGATATGGTGATATGGTGATATGGTGATATGGTGATATGGTGATATGGTGATATGGTGATATGGTGATATGGTGATATGGTGATATGGTGATATGGTGATATGGTGATATGGTGATATGGTGATATGGTGATATGGTGATATGGTGATATGGTGATATCATGGTCTATGGTAGTAGTAGCAGCAGCATAGTGTAGCACTATAGAAGAGTGAGTATACTACAGAGTATAGTATGTAGAATGGTGGATTCTTGGAACATCAGTACTCAGTGTTCTGTTAGATTCGTGTTACATCAGGTACTATGTTTACTATACTCATTCGCCGATGATTCTTCAGAGGGAGACATTTGAGCTATTTAAGTAGTGGACAGCAGGATGGCCTGGTTGACCTTCGTTGCTAGGTCCTTAAGGAAAAACGCTATACTACTCTATGGCATGTTACTCTATACTACATACTCTATACTACATACTCTATACTACTCTATGGTATGTTACTCTATACTACTCTATGATATGTTACTCTATACTACATACTCTATACTACTTACTACATACTTCATACTACTTACTACATACTACTTACTCTATACTATACTACTTGTTAGATTCTTGAATACGTCTAATACTTGGAATTATGTTCATTCGTTGATGGATTCCCCATAAGTGGGAATCTAGGCGATTATATAGCTAAGCGGTGAATACCGGGAAGTAAACGCCAAGTCACTGCTTAACGTAAATGATTGGAGCCATGTCACGGGTTATGGTGACTTCATGAGTAATTGGCATTTGTAGGCTCGAAAGATACCTCTATGGGTAGTGTGTCTACCCATGGTAGATGTAACTCTTTAGTACTTACTGTCGAACTTGTGAGCCGTGACAATCATTGTGTGCAGGACACGATGGCTAGTATTATCCGCAGTACAGAGTGACAACACTGAGTTGGGCAGATGGGCCAGGCTCACATGTGTCTACAGATACAGTGTGCAGATGAAACCAGGCAGTGTGCATGATGAGTGTATTACTAAGTATGCATGACACTGTATGACGTTCCGGAAGTTGCATCCGATTCACGAGGACGAACCCGAAGGTTTTATCCTGTGTATAATAGATAAGCTCGGTCATCGGAACCGAATGAAGTTAAAGAACTCGAAACGGGATTCCAAGAACAGAAACAACCGGGCCTCAGGAATCGGAAGTGTTCCGATTGGGTCTCTGGAAAAGGTTGAGCTCCGGATTGAATGCAGGAATGGATTATAAGAAGAAGTATATATATCTGGGATCCCGGTCGTGTTTGAAAGGGTATCAATTGTGAATATACATCACTGACATCTAGTTTAGAAAGAATCTAAGCGATCTAAGATGAACACTGAAACACCATACTTGAGAGAGTTATTGGAGGACAACGTCATAACAATTCCAGATTTTGCGAAGGTTTATGCGAACGCTCAACACTTACTACTTACTTTAACTAGTATACATCGTAATCTATACTGACTGCATGTATATTCTGCTAGAGTGTAGAGTGCAGTTTTATACTACTCTATTGTAAAATATCATGTTTGCACGTTTTGTGACTCTTAGAATGACCATTAGGATTAGACAGTGTAGGTCTAAATATCTCAATAGGTAGGAGCTATCGAAGGTGGCTTTCATGGTTATAGTGTGTAGTAGTATAGTGTGTAGTAGTATAGTGTGGATTGGTTTATACCCTCTCAATACCACTATACTATATTGTGCTTGGAATCTCTACACCACTATACTATATTGAACTGGGACTATTGTACCACTGAGTTAAACTTAGAATCCATTGAAATATGTACGCTGAATATACTGTGATTCCTCGTCTATTTTATTGTCATAGTAATACAGTATAGTGTAGTTTATAATGTTTAGTGTAGTATACAGTGTAGTATATAGTGTAGTATACAATGTAGTATAGTGAGAAATAGTGAATAATAGTGTAGTATAGTATGTAATAGTGTAGTATAGTATGTAATAGTGTAGTATAGCATGTGATAGTGTAGTATAGCATGTGATAGTGTAGTATAGCATGTGATAGTGTAGTATAGTGTAAAGTGAATACGGGTAATGGATTATTAGACTGATGGGTAATATAGATTTGTTTATTTTGATTGATATTATACTATTCAAAACCTAGACGTTTAGACCCTAGACATAAATGTTTTAGAGTGATGTTTATTTGACGGATTGCATGAGAATTTAGACCGGTGGACTGGATTAGTTTAAGATTCTTAGACCCTAAGGCTATAGAGTATAGAATGAGAAGTAGTGTATAGTGGAAATCTATCTAAGTGTTAATAATAAGGATTTAATGGAATTAGGATCGGTACTAATAGCTTTCAATGATACCGTATGGCCGGAGCTTTGTCTAAGTCAATCTGGTAGAAGCGTAGTTCAGTATTCAGTATTCAGTATAGTTCAGTATAGCTTAGTACTGAAGTAGTCTAGTGTTTTATATTATAAAGTTGTAAAGTAGGTGGTAAAGTTGAGTAGTAACATGTCGTATAACATGATATAGTAATGTAATGTAGTGTGTAAAAGTATAGTGTATAGTATAGTATAGTATATATTAGTGCTATAGTGGTATTACAAAGTATTACATAAACAAAAGGTCTTTGATGGTCATTTTTAGGATTAGACAGCTTATGATATATATTTAAATAGGTAGAGCACTACCTATGGTGGATCTAGTAGTCGAGTGTAGTAGTCGTAGTGTAGTAGTCGAGTGTAGTAGTCGTAGTGTAGTAGTCGTAGTGTAGTAGTCGAGTGTAGTAGTCGTAATGTAGTAGTCGTAGTGTAGTAGTCGAGTGTAGTAGTCGTAGTGTAGTAGTCGTAGTGTAGTAGTAGTGTAGTAGTAGTGTAGTAGTAGTGTAGTAGTAGTGTAGTAGTAGTGTAGTAGTAGTGTAGTAGTAGTGTAGTAGTAATACAAGGTGTTAGGTACAGTATGGTCAGGTACTTAGTAGCTATTCAGATAACTGGTATGATCTATCTGAAGCCATTTTACTGGATTAGATGAACCTTTGACACCCGTACAACAGAGCATGCATTGTATACAGGAATTTGCACCCATTGAGAGCACTTTTTTTGTATATGTTTCATGCAAAGTCATCACAAGTCCAGATCAAAATAATTTATTTTCCATCTTATCTTGTTTTTCTCTTGTTCAAGTACCCGGATTTTTTTTTCCGGCTTTTTAGGTGCAGTTCTGCATATGGCACCGAATTAGGTAGATAAACAAACCACACACCACAAATCACAAATCACAAATCACAAATCAATCTTGCAGATCACAAACCACAAATTGATCTTGCAGATCATACGAGAAACTGTACATTAAACACCCGTTTCCCTTGTTTTTTTCGGCTTCCCATAAATATTCCAAACCGTATCAATGCAACTAATAAACCATACTTTTCCTAACCCAGCTTTACAAGTATGGCCCACCAGTAAAGAAGTAGGTTTTGATCTATGCCATGTGAGATTCTGCATTTATGTTTTTTTTTTTTCTTCTTTTTTTTTCTTCTTTTTTTCTTTTTTTTTGGTTTATTTCTGTAGGCACAACAACGAGTTTGTGATCTCATACAAAAAAAAGAGTTTGTAGTCGGCTACTGCCTTATATAAGCCGTATTTTCCCACCGGTTTCAACCTCCACCTCACTTCATAACTTAGACACAGACACAGACTCTCCGACTTTTATACTCCAACTCTCAGACTCTTAGAAATTCATACTCAGATTCTCAGACTCTTAGAAATTTATAATCAGACTCTCCAACTCAGACTCTCCGACTCAGACTCTCCGACTCAAACTCTCAATTCCTTTCCAATGCAAGATCTCTACCCAATGTTCAACCAAGAAATCCCAATGAACACTGACTTCTCCTCAATCTTGGGATCTCTAGCTTCTCTGGATTCTCCTAGCTTGATGCCTTGGAATCAGCAGGAATGGCAGGTCTTTAACCAGGTTCCTGACCCCATTAATGACCCAGAGACTAATCTCGCAGGCTGGAGAACCTCAATTCTCTGCCCTTCAATCCAGGGTTTCTTTCCAATAGATATTGAGCCTGGCAAAGCAAATTCTGCTCTACCAAAGTGTCCAGAAGAAATTGAAGACATAGCAAATACTACACGGGAGTCTCAAGACTCAATACTTGAGTTGACTTTCATGACTAGTGCCTTGAGTCTCTCCGAGCACTCGACTCTCCAATCAAAGTTTGACTGGAATTTCTACTCGAACATGGAGAACCTGGGCATATAAATGGACTTAGAGTCCTATCCCAAACTTTGGGACCCTTTAGAGGATGCTGAATTTTATTCCTAGTGCGGCTTTGGGTTTTGTGGACCCTAAACTGACTTGGAGTAGATTAAGCACAAGCTAAAGGTAACAAAATAAAAAATAATAAGAAATAAGAAATAAAATAAATAATTAATAAGAAAAAAAAAGTAAATAGTAGTGTATATCATTGTTAAATTCATGGTACGTCAGGTACTCTGTTTATTATGTTCATTCACCAATGATTCCTCAAAAGGAGGAACCTGAGCTGCTTATATAACTGATCAAGAGAAAGGGTGGCTGGTAGATGGCATTAAACAATGGAATTTCTTAATAACAGGCAGAGAGGCTTCATAACACTTGAATAGGCGAAACACTACCTATGGTGGATCTAACAATTAGTAGTTTTTCCTAGTACTCGTAAATCCTCTTGGATATAGACTAATAGAGCTTGTATGGATGACATTCCGGCATGTAAATACTCAACAGAAGAGTAATTGTTCGATGAGGAGGAGAAAAAGAAGTGGCTCGAGACCACTCTTACTCATAGAGAGACTAATTAAAGGCCTAGATGTACCAATGACTTAATAGCTTAACGTTACACAAGAATCAGACTACTACTACTACTACTACTATTATTATTACTACTACTACTACTACTACTACTATTATTACTACTACTACTACTATTACTACTACTACTACTACTACTACTATTATTATTACTACTACTACTACTACTACTACTACTACTACTACTACTACTACTACTACTACTACTACTACTACTACTACTACTACTTCCACTAGTCTGTTAGTACTACCGACTACTGACTAATACTCGTACCCAGATTCCATTTGGGAACGCTTTGAACGGAGTTGGGACTTGGACTTGGCTCCTGGTGTTCGTCAAACCAACATGAATGTGGAACATGAACAGGGATGAAATGACCATTACTAGGGTTGGAACGCCTAGGCTCGATTATCTCAAAAGGTAGAGCAACTCCCTCCAGCAGAACTGCCTCCGGCAGAATTCCTGGATTGTTCCCCACTAATAGAGAACGAGAGCTGGGTGAATGTGAGCTGGATTTAGACCTTCGTGACACAGGTGAGTTTTACCTTACTAATGGATGATTGTTATAATAGTAATTGAGCTTCGTATGAGAGGAACTGTTCCCTCAGATAATTAGTATATGGCATTGTTTGATAAAGTATTGAGCCGAAGCTACCATGTGTTGGATTATGGCTGGACGCTCTAAGTCAGAATCCATACTAGAAGGATAATACTGTTCATTTTTGACACTACTATATACAGTATTTCCTAGGGGTTATCAATGGTACTACCAGAATGATAAAATAATATTATTATAATGATAAGTTATGACTATTATTATTATTTATTGGGGTTGGTGATTTGGGTGATTTGGCTGGAGTGAAATGGGGTCAGAGTGTAGTGACTGTCTGCAAAAAAAAACACTTCTATCTACAACAACAGCACTGAAATCTTCTTTATACATAACACAATAGATTTTGTTTTTGGAAAAACCAGCAGAACTGATATTGAAACTGGAACTGGAACTACAAATGGAAGTGGATTTGGAACTGGAACAGCATTTGGACACTTGAATTCTCTCCGTTACACCTATAGCGAAAGATCGTATGGCAGTTTCAGCGCCATTAATGGTCGTGCCCCGTGGTGGGGTGGCAATTTCGGAGTCTGGGGAGGTTTGTTCTCCACCTTTGACTGTAGCGTCAAGGGCATCAGAAAGAGAGAAGATGCATGGAATGCAATCATTGCTGGGTTTTTCACGGGAGGTGCCTTGGCCATTAGAGGAGGCTGGAAACACACGCGGAACTCGGCTATTTCGTGTGCCTGTTTCGTGGGAATCATTGAGAGTGTGGGTATGATATTGCAGAGATACATGGCCCAGCACACCGTGGGGTCTGTGTTCCCCCGAGGAGCCAATGAAGGCCTAGGCCTGGAGAAGACTCCAGGGGAGTCGTGTAAATAGAGTTAGGTAATAGACCATCACAGATACAATCAGTCACTCTAGATCCCGGTGCTTCACCCGATTGAGCACAGAACTAGGGTCCAGTAAGCCTTCGTAAAAAGATTTTCCGGTACACGTAGGAAACGCAGACTATATACAAGAATACACTTAAAATCAGTGTTACGAATTACTCTGAGCTGCTAATGTATTGAGCTGGTATATCAGGAACTTTAACGTGAGTATGCGACCAGAAATAATCAACGTTTTTACTCAAAGGAAGCGCTTAATATTCAACACAATTGTTAAAAGGTCCCTAGAAAACTGCATATAGTATAGCAAGAATGGAGAATTTTCAAAATTTGCACCCATTTATAGCCCTTTCAATTTCATAAGAAAGAGAAAAATTACATTGAAAGTGATGCAATGAACTAATTTTTTCAAGCAATGGAAATTTCTTACTATCACTTTGAACTGAACACATTTCTTGGCTGCTACATGGATTATATGCATTCACCAAACAGCTCCAAGTTTATCTGAGAAGTGGTTTTCAAAGAAGAAATTAGAAGGATAGATTTAATGATGAAAGATATAATGATGAAAGATATAAGGTGAGCAGTCACAATAAGAATAATTATAATAATATATTTATTGTTAGATCATTGTATTACGTCTTTAGTACTCAGTAAACAATTATTTTTTGGTTAATGATTCTCAGAAGGAAATCAGGGGACACAATTTCAGATTTACACGGTAATAATCCAGGTATAATGTGACTTTTAAGTGACATCTTACCCTATTCAGAGTAATTGTAAAGATAAAAACTAGAGAATTTTGACTTTTTGGAATGCAAATTTACTTCTGTAGAGTAGATGGTAGTATATGGTAGATGGTAGTATATGGTAGATGGTAGTATATGGTAGATGGTAGTATATGGTAGATGGTAGATGGTAGTATATAGTAGATGGTAGTTTATGGTATGGTGTATTTAGTATATAGCAGTAAAAATAGAGTGGATGCCATACAGTAGTAGACAGTAGTAGACAGAATAGCTCCTTTATACAAGTTTAATATATGGGGCTAGGCCCAGGTATTTATAAATGAACGGAGTAGTTTGCCATGCACACTGCGACACTCTATAAGTCTGCAACATAGAGTGTCCACTAACTGCACACGCATAGAAGTAGATTTCGGTTATGGGTTCGAGATCTAAAAAGGTAGTTTTGAGCCATGGGCTGGTCAAGAGTGATTGTTTGTGGAGTCAATTAGAAAGGATTGGGTGGTTGTTTGTGGTGTACGGATGTTTCATATTTTCATGGTGTACGGGTTTCAATACTAGTAGTCAATTTCATTACATAGAGACTAATAGAGCTTGTCTGGAGATACAGTGTAGTGTCTAGTGTAGTGTCTAGTGTAGTGTCTAGTGTAGTAGTAGTAGTAGACACCATATATTACCGTATACTATTAGGACTACTCTAGCTCAAAATTCCACACTAAATAAGTCCTTGCGGAAAAAAATTCACATTCTGACCTGGTACTTCGGTTTTATCATATTCCACACTGGTACAAAGCACCAGGGTGACTGAGGAGTTGGCGTTCTGGATTGAACATTGTTAAGATCAGACGGCGAGGCTTGATACTGTCTCTAAGAGTAGAATCCTGCCCATAGCGGATCTAACGTATAATATATAATAGTGTAGTAGTGCAGTGTATAGTAGTGCAGTATATAGTAGTGCAGTATATAGTAGTTGAGTAGTTATAGTACTGTTAGAGCTCTAGTACAAGCAAACTGGTCATAAAAATTCACCTAGCCATCAAAGTATTGAACGATTCAGAATAGTCTAAGTGGATATGATCAAGTTTTGTACTGAACCAGAAAACTCATAACATCCGTACATCTCTTCATGTAAAAATGTGCATAAAATGGAGATAAATGGACATAAATGGAGATAAATGGACATAAAATAGATACAAATTGTACTAGAGGGTGGGCCATAAAGCAATACATGTAATGTGAATGAAGAAGACAGGGAGGTAGTAGGGTAAGAGAGAGATTATTGCCTATAAAACCATTTCTTCGAATGGATGTGTATGCAATATTTCCTTTAATGTTTAAAGGCGTTCCATTTCCAGCAGGCGATTTTCATTTTTAAACCAAATCGACTATATACTTTGTTGTCGGCAAGCAATGAGCAGCATTATTTGGGATAACCAACTATTTTTTATTAGTGTTTCCTTAGATGGGCATAAAAAGACTATAAAATTGTCTTAGAAGGTGGTCATAATGGGTATAAAATAGACATAAAGATGTCATAGAGGGTGGGCATAACGGACCGGTAGTTGTTAATAATCAATCCAAGTCCTCAGTAAACATCAGTACCTCCTCACTAGTTAATATTAGTGGGTCTGGTGTCGGGAGATATCTTAATATGTTCTCCCTCAGTTGATATATATTCTTGGTGGTTTTATAGAATAGCGGGAGCTTATCCTTTTATATTAGGGTGAGCCTTCACACGACCTCAGTCACGTGAGTGACCGCGGCCTCAGGGAAACATGGAGCCGCGGCTCTTGTTTCTCAACAGTAGTATGGTGTGTATGTAGTGTGGGGCCATAGTATTATTGTATACGCACACGTAGATCAAAAGCTGCAATGCGCGATCAAATTCACGTCGATCCAGTCACACGATTTCTTGGTATTTCTCCAAGGTGCGAATTCTTGGTATTTATTCGCACCCTCCACACCGTAGCCGTGTTTTCTTCGCACTGTAGCCGTGTTTTCTTCGCACTGTAGCCGTGTTTTCTTCGCACCGTAGCCGTGTTTTCTTCGCACCGTTGCCCTGCTTTCTTCGCACTGTACTTGCTTATATTTTACATTTGAACTAGTATAGTCTACTATAATATATCCATGCCCAATGATCTTAAAGCCACTAACTCACTAATAAACAAGTTAATAAACAAGTCACTACACTGCACACCAGTACTACACTACACTGCACACCAGTACTACACTACACTGCACACCAGTACTACACTACAATACACCACAGTACCCCACTACAATACACCACAGTACCCCACTACAATACACCACAGTACCCCACTACAATACACCACAGTACCCCACTACACCACACTTCAGTACTACACTACAATACACCATAGTACCCCACTACACTACACACTAGTATACTAGTCTGGACTCTAGTAATTCTTGGACCATACTATTCCATACCGTTCCAGATTATCCACATTACTACACTTGCTTACTGCATCAGAATGTCACAGAATGTCACACATTGTTTGATCTGATACTGAATTATTGTAATAAATTCATGTTTCATTGTTTAATTTAATTCATGTTTCATTGTTTAATTTAATTCATGTTTAATTGTTTAATTATGTCATTATGTCATTATGTCATTGATTCATCTGTTTCGGTAAATCCAAATTCTTGCTTAGTTTGTTTTCGTGCCACGTTTATTTGTTGCCATGTTGATTGTTCATGAGGTGCAGTATTGTTTGTTGATTTATTGTTTGTTGATTTATTGTTTATTTGTTATTGTTAAGACACGCTTTTTCGCCATTGGTGCACTTTAAACGAGCAGAAGCATGGACTAGAAAATCAAAGAAAATCAAATCTCAAATTATGACAAAGTAGGCAGGCTCCTTCCCGATGTGGAAACGTGCTTGGGTGCCAAGCCATGTGAGATTTGCGCTATAACGGTCTCGGAGCGGACCCGGGATTACATGCAGGACAATCTAAGATGAAGCCATGACAAAGGGTCTGGAGATGGATTGGAACGTCTGAAACGGGAATTTACCCACTTTGAACAATTGGTTTGGGAGGAAAATAAAATATTTGTAAAGTATAGAACCTCCCAAAAAAAGGCCAAAACGGCCAAAAGGGCCAAAACCATCGTTTGGCTCCGTCATGTACGCGTGGTCGTGCAATTGTACATACACACCGATCTTCCCGCGCCGTTTTTCCCACTTCTCCATTAAAAACAACCACTTCTGCTTTAGCCACCTTCAAAGTACAGGACTCTACCCCTTTCGGTCTCCACCTACCTCCCTGTCTCTCGTCCCCATAAACTTATATATAGGCTCTGGCGGCTACATACAAGCGCGCACCGCATTCAGCAAACCCAGATTCCATCGGACTTCAGGAAACATTAGGTGCCTCCCAAAGAAAGATTAGAGAGACTTCTTTTTGGCAACACCAACCTTCCAATCAAACACAAATCCCTGAAACTCCAGTCTATACGAAACATTCACAGCCAATCACGAAGCAAACACAAACCCCACTTCATTCCATTTTCCCAACTCCGAGTCTCGAATTACTATTTTACTCCCATACGACAAATCCAGATCTAAATGAAGTTTGCTCTTTCGCCCAAGAAATCACTGGCGCCCAAGAACATTCTGGAAGCCAAGCCCACCCTAAATGAACCTGACGACCTGGTGTCGCCTGAACTCGTGCCCATTGTCACGTTGCTCCTGGCCCAGACCCACCGCCGCTACCACGAAGGAATATTTATGCTTTACAACGACCTCAACGGCGATGGCAATCCGGCAGACCGGGAGTGGAAGGAGGTGTATGGAATTTTGACGGGTAACCAGTTGGCCTACTGGGATGCTGTGTCATTGGCCAAGTTCAAGAACTCTCCGGAACAGTTGCTTGAAGCCAGCAGCAAGCCTACATACTTAAACTTCACGGATGCGGTGTTTAACGCCATGAAAGTACTTCCGGCTGCAAAACAACAGCTTGAAAACGTGATCATTGTGCTGACGACCTTGAAAAACCGCTTCATTATCCAGCTCAAATCCTACGACCTGTTGAAGGAATGGTTTGTCTCGCTCCGTCTTGCCAATTTCGAGTACCTGCTGCTCCAGGAAGCATATACAGGTGCGCTTTTATCGGCCCGTGGCCTGCGATTATCGGATATTCGGACCATTCTTGCCGAGAAACGGTTTCCTCATTCGGATTGGGTCAAGATCCGTTATGGTTCGGGTATGGCCTGGCGCAGGTGCTATGCTGTGATTGAGCCCAGCCAGAATAAGAAAAAGGGCTTTAGTGCAGGCCGTGTGTTGCTCTACGACCTGGAAAATGTCAAGAAGAAGTCGCTTTTGGGTGTGATCTCCTCTGCAACTTCCGTCACTGCCGTTTACCCACAACTGCCCTTTTTTATCGACAAGAGTACCATCATGAAGTTGGAGGGTAGCATCAACTTCAAACTGCAGGGAAAAAAGCTGGATTCCGATAGCCAGGAGACATCGCTCTTCATCATGCCGGAACAACACTCGTCTGTACCGGGTTTTGATACGTTGATCCGCTTTTTGGTGCCTCTTTTCGACTCGTTCGGCTTGTACGGCCGTCCCAAGCGATTGAAGGCCGACAGAGTGGATCCAGAGTCGCTTGTTTTCGGTCTTCCCACGTTGCCCCATGTGCACTACTTAAATCTGCTGGACTTGTATGCTTTGACGGGGTCAGACGCGTGTCTCTCGTGGGATGCCGCTGCATGGAAGGAAAACATTAAGCGAGTGTTGAAGCTGAAGTTGGCCCAGGGTTACGATGGGTGTGGCTCGTCACGGGGCTTCTTGGGTGCAGTCAGTTCTTTGAACAGTCCATCTTTGGGAAGTCCTACGGGTTCCAGGGTCTCTTCCAGACTGAGTCCAGCCCAATCAAAAGCTCCCGGTCACTTTGGCCAAGGCCCTACGTCTCATCCTTCTCATCCATCTCATCCATCTTATCCAGGGCAAGGATATGGAGCAAAGGCTCCAGGACAAGGATATGGTGGACCTAACGGAGCTGGACCTAATGGAACTGGACATAGTGGACCTGGATTTTCCAATGGAGCAGGATATGGAGGACCTGGTGGATTTGGTGGAGTCGGAAATGGAGGACCTGGAGCTGCTGGAGCTGGACTTGGCATTGGAATTGTCCCCCGGCTCAATCCAGAGGCCTCTGCCTCTACTGTCTCAGACAAGTCGCTCCTGTTTGGACTCAAAAACCAACTGGGAGGCTTGAACAAAAACGTCAACAACCTCCAGATCCAGCCTCCCAGTCCCGAACGTCACTCAGTGCAGCTCGCAGACATTTACCAGAAGTACTCGACCATCGAGACGCCGTCGGACCGGTTCGACGACCGAAACAAGATCCTCAATGGCAGCGCAGAACAAATTGACGAAAATCACTTGCCGTCGCTCATGCGCAAGAAGTCGTTGAAAAACGGACCTTACCCCATGAGCGACCTGCACTTGATCAACAGCGACGAAAGCGACGACGAATCAGAACCAAGTATTAGCGACGGAGATGAGGATTTATTGGCCGTTCCTTCAATTGGCCAGAACCGCAACTCGTCGTACTCCTCGGTGAAATCTCCTTTGACTCAGTATAATGAGTTCAACAAGCAGTTTTCCAAGACCGTGGACCACAATCCTGCACACGACCGCTACGAAAGCCGGTCCGATAGCCAGCGGTCGGAAAATGATTCTTCTTCCCTTGCAAGCGACGAAATACCTCCCATTCCTCCTGTACATGAGAAGCCTTTCAGACAACAAAGTCCTGTTCCGATCATTCCGCAACAAGTTGCTGTTCCGGTGATCCAGCAAAACCTGCAGATGCACTCGCCTACACAGCACCAGTCCCAGCTTCATACACCATCGCTGGGCACTAAGTTCAACACGGAAGATTATGTACAGGAGCATCCAAATGGAAGTAACGGAGGATCAAGTCAAGGGTTTAGACCCAACCAAGGCTTGGAAGGCAAGCCACGGTATATACAGGCCCCCAATTCCCAAATGGACCGGTCAGAACAAACAGCCCCTTTGCGGGTTCCTCAGAGGCCCCAACAACTGCAGCCCCAACATCAAGGTCAACCACAGCATCAAACTCCGCCAAAGCATCAAGGCCCACCAGCTCAACATCAGCAGTACCCTAACCAACCTCTGAATTACCAAAAAGGGCAACCAGGTTACCCACAGCCATACGGTAATCCAGCCAATCAAAATAGAAGTGCGAATGGAGCAGCTCCTCAGCCAAGCTACCATAGAGGCCCTCCCCCTGCTCAGCAACAGTACCCGAACGGACCACAGGGCTACCCGAACCGGCCCCAGAACCGTCCTCCTCAAAGAAATGAGCCAGGTCAAAGGCCTCCATACCAACAACCAAACCAACAGCCACCCTACCAACAGCCACCATACCAACAGCAACAAAAACAACCACAATACTCACAACCACATCATCAGCATCCAAACCAACCAGCACCACCAAAACACCAGCAGGCAGCACCACCCAAGCAATATCAACAAGCACCACCTCCACAACAATACCAGCAAGCTCCACCACACCATCAAAGACCTCCTCACAATGGAAGTACAGGAAACCCGAATCCAGGTGGATCCAGACACCCATACCAGGCTCGCGTGGCCAGTGGAGGTGAAGCACCCTACAAGACCTCCGTACCTCAGGGAGTCCAGACGAGTATGGGGCTCCAGGCACATCTGCAGCCGGGCACGCAGAACTTAAGGGCTTACGGAGATTCCAACCAATACGGCTACCAGGCTAACCCGTCACATCCTGCACAGGTGCCCCGCAACGATCCCCGGTTCCAAAACGGCCTGGGCTACACCAGGCAATACTAAGGCACGTGATCCTAGATCAAGGCGCGATTGAGTTTGGTCAAGGTTCGCAGTTAAGTGTAGTTGCAGCTAAGATGCAGTCATTATAGGGATATAAGGTGTATCTGTGTGCACTACTGCAGGCGCAATTACAGCCACAAACTCCAAACGCCAAATATAAAAAGGAGCGAATCCCCCGCTCCTTTCGTTTTTTATTATACTTTTTTTTTCTTCTTCCACTGATGCTGCACCATGAGAACATGTATGAATTATGAACTTAGTTCGATACGATCATGTATGTGCTTGGGGATGAAAGAGGAATCTGGTAGCAACTCGTGCTGTAAATATTCAAGAACACCATTTAACAAAGACAATTTCAAGCAAACCGAAGTCCGATTTATCAGATCAAAAGTGTGAACATGGATTTAGACTGATTCTGGAGTCCTTTTTCAACTGATTCAAGAGATGGTCAACTTCTAGGTGATTTAGGTAATTTCATCTTTAACTATTTTAGGTGATCATCAATTTTAATTGGTACAAGTGATGGTCAATGATTCCGTGATACATTCTTTCTTTTTGTTCGGCAGTCTAATTAATTTCCTGATGACTAGAATAGTATACGTTGATTTTGTTGAATACAATGTTACTAAACTTTCAAGTGAATCTCAATATTGTGATCGAAATCTTCTCCCGTTGTGTCTTTTTTTGGATATTCAATGGCTTTGAAGCAATCTTGAGTATTAGCCAATATTCAGATCCTAGTCCAAATGTCGGTTCAGAAAGTCAATAGTCCAGATAGTCAATGCTTTTCATAAGAAATTTTGATGGTTATTGAGCTGAATACCGGGAACAGTCAGTGAAGTGTTCCGACCGGATCAATGTGGTAATCAGTGATTCCAGAAGGTCCACTTTTGAAACTTGGCTCATCTTTTTCTGACCTGAGGTTCTTAATCAATGGCTGAAACATTCGATGACTTTGATTTGATCTAGAAGATTATATGTCTCTAGTCTTATTTGAATTGAATATCCATGATCAATTTTTCGATTTTAAAAGTGATTTCAAGTGTTATAGTCATCTTTGATAATTTTGAGTGTTCAGGTTGTCAATATCTGAATAGTCAATATCGGAATAGTCAATATCGGAATAGTCAATATCGGAATAGTCAATATCGGAATAGTCAATATCGGAATAGTCAATATCGGAATAGTCAATATCGGAATAGTCAATATCGGAATAGTCAATATCGGAATAGTCAATATCGGAATAGTCAATATCGGAATAGTCAATATCGGAATAGTCAATATCGGAATAGTCAATATCGGAATAGTCAATATCGGAATAGTCAATATCGGAATAGTCAATATCGGAATAGTCAATATCGGAATAGTCAATATCGGAATAGTCAATATCGGAATAGTCAATATCGGAATAGTCAATATCGGAATAGTCAATATCGGAATAGTCAATATCGGAATAGTCAATATCGGAATAGTCAATATCGGAATAGTCAATATCGGAATAGTCAATATCGGAATAGTCAATATCGGAATAGTCAATATCGGAATAGTCAATATCGGAATAGTCAATATCGGAATAGTCAATATCGGAATAGTCAATATCGGAATAGTCAATATCGGAATAGTCAATATCGGAATAGTCAATATCGGAATAGTCAATATCGGAATAGTCAATATCGGAATAGTCAATATCGGAATAGTCAATATCGGAATAGTCAATATCGGAATAGTCAATATCGGAATAGTCAATATCGGAATAGTCAATATCGGAATAGTCAATATCGGAATAGTCAATATCGGAATAGTCAATATCGGAATAGTCAATATCGGAAAAGCCCATATCAAGATTGAAAATTTGATTGGTGTTTCTGAAGTTATTATTCTAATCAGTAGATATTTGGAGAGTCAATGTTTATGATCAATATCTGCTTTTTTAATCCCTGATTCAATATCTAGACCAGATATTCGAAATAATGCTTGATCAAATCTCTTTGATCGGTGTTCCATATAATCAAGGTTTAAGCTTGGTTTTTGATGGATTGAGATAATCAATTTTACCGGTCTGGTGTTTTTAAACTGGTTCTGTATGAGTCAATGTTTTCGCAGAGGAGAAAAGAGAATGATTTGAGCTAATGAATCAATGCTTGGAAAGTATTTTTTTCCTGACTAATGGTACTGATTGACGGTACACGAGAGCAATACGTTCTTATCAAGGTCTTTAACCGATGCTTTGAACTATGCCTACCAATGCGTTGCTGAACTAGTTTTCATCCAATTTTGGAGATTTTTTTATGGTTAAGTGGTAAATTGCATCGGAATGTTTCAGTGATCTATGATCTATCTGAATGTTTGGGTTACGCACTAGTCTGGATGCATTTGAAAAATGTTCAATTTGACTGATTTGTATAGGGGAGCGAGAGTGTTTCGTGCTGAGGTTCCGACTTGTACCTCAAGCACTTCTGACTGCCCTGAAAATATCAACGTATGAATTCTAGAATATGTTCTAGATTCTGTTCTGGATCTTCTGTTCCTGATTGTCTACATGGATAAAAATCTCTGAGGTTTCTAAGCCAATGATAAAAACCTCTGAGGTATCTAAACGAATGATTTTATCTTGTGTGAATACCAGACACACTGATGGTTGAATAGTCAAACTTATGGTTCTCAATCTTGTGAATATCCCTTTTAAAGAGCTTACAATTTTCTGCTCATGTCCAAAATAATATCAATTCCCAACCTTCAATGGCCATTCTTCAAATGGTAACAAAGAAAAGAAGGTATTGAAAACCAACAAATTCTATGGTTTAAATCAAGAACCACTTTTTAGGACAGTGGATAATGACACCATTAGCAAAGTGGGTTTCAGAAGAACTGAAAAGGAAAATAGCTTTTGAAGACCAAACAAAGTTTGTCAACACAAATTTCACTTTACATGGATGATTTATTAGTACTTGGAACGCTCTTAAAGATGCGTCAAGAAGTTCCGTTTAAATGGAAGTTTAGGAGCAACCAAGGAATTTCTTGGTTTCGGAATTTCTTGGCATAGATATCAGCGTGGGATATGGTTATACAAACTACACTGTGGTGAACATTTCAATTACCATTTATTACTTATTAATGTGCCTAGGACTAAATGACCTGATCTCCGAGTCTCTGCACACAGAGCAAGGGAATCACGCCGACTTCGCCATCGTCAAGTCTCTTCACGGTTATCCAGCCATCCGAATGCACTTTCCGGACTGTGACCTTTTCCCCTGCACATACTGTCAACTCGTCCTGAAGCCGTCTTGCATATGGCCGGACCACCACATGAACTTTAGGCTGTTCGGAAGGTTTTGCATCTGTAACCTGCACAGTGGGGGCTGGTGAATCGGGCAATTCTTTCTCTAGAGCATCTTTTTTCAGCAAATTGAACCGGCGTAAGAAAACAGCCGATTTAAGTTCCATGGGTGTTTCCGGCACATTGATATACTTGCTCAACCGGTTGACAAATGAGAGTTTTGGCGGCTGGGCCCGTTCCACTGGGGGTTCTTTGGATTCGATTTTTTCACTGCTTTCAAAAGATTCGTCACCCGATGAAACAGATTTGTTGGCCATTCCTTTTTCGAGGTCTATGCCGGAATTCTTGCTCTTTTTGGACGGAGCTTTCAATGCAAGGAGATCCGTGGGGTTTGTGCCGTACTTTTTTCTCAAAAAGATTAAGAGAAAAATGCAAAGGCCGAAAAAGGAAACCACAGCAATGGGGATTCCAATGGCCATTCCCAATTGACCTCCTGAAGACAGGCCTTGTATGCCGGACACGCTGGCACTCGTGTTCAGTACTGCTGTCAGAGACGCTTGTGCAGATAAAGACGAAGAACGGGCCAGAGAAGATGTTTGGGATGGCATAGAAGATCCGGTTCCAAGTACCGTTTCCGAACCCACGTTTGTGTCTGACATGTAGTATGTGATAAGAGTAGGGGACGCCATGGGTGCGGACGAAGTCTCCGTATTCAAAGTGACAGTTTTCAAAACGGTAATCGTCAGGTCAGCAGAGGCACTGCTGACTGCAGACACGGATTTGGTGACCACGACTTCGACCAAGTTTCGACGCATAATGTATTTGGGGTTTTGGAATGTAGAGGAAGAAAATGTACTGAGGTATGTACAGTTATGTACTGATAAGAAAAGTGGAATAAATGAGAAGTCGTCTTTCGATGCACGAAGCGTCTTTATTTATTTCCACGCATCTTGAGATCTGAAACAGACCAGATCAGGCTCTGGGCAGGGACTGGACAGAAGATGAAACATGGACTGGACAGAGCACGAACTGAAACACGCGATGAAACAGGCACAACCAGAAATACGAGCTGAAAAGAAACTGAAACAGCTAATCAGCAGCATAGACATGAAACATGAAACATGAAACATGAAACGAGACCTAACAGATGAAACAAAACACCAAAAGAAATATGAAACGAAACATCAAAAGAAATATGAAACGTGACACATCGAAGCAGTGGAGAGGAACATGAAACAAATGGAAACCGAGGCCACCTGCATATAACAAAAGTGGGTATAAATGCTGCAATATGAAACAGCTGCGGCAGACATATGCAGGAAACACACACCTTGGATCCACTCATGGACAGTCATGGTCACTAATGGACAGCTTTTTTGGAACTTCACGGTCTTTTTTTTTGGCAAGTTTCAAGACATGGACCACGAATCGTATGGCTAGACTTACACAGTGGCAAAACGACCTTAAATCATTTTTACGCCACAGACCTGAAATCGTATTAACTGAGAACAGTAGAATTGATATAATGTATGAAGAGAACGTCCGGAATAGTCAGGATTTTCACAGCAGTCGAGGAAATAAGCAGTTAAGTGTCAGTAATGAGCAAATGTTCTGGGCATGAATAGAAAACGAAGTTATTGCTTTTTCAGGTACAGATCAAACACTGTGGGTGTTTCAGACTGAAACACTCATGAGACAGCCAATACTGTTTTAATGAAACCTCCAGATAACTTGAAACATAATCATGACTGCAGTTAAGCATATTCCAAAATGATGAAGAAAAGCATATCCCAAAATGATGAAGAAAAGCATATTCCAAAATGATGAAGAAAAGCATATCCCAAAATGATGAAGAAAAGCATATCCCAAAATGATGAAGAAAAGCATATCCCAAAATGATGAAGACAAGCTTGAACATCATAGACATATTCATCCTCCATATGCATTGACTCTTCCACGCAACATTAACACAACTCTCATGTTCCTCATACTCAAAATTCCTCGATGTCAATCTTCAGTCCCATAACTGTCCAAAGCCTCTGGATCTTTTTATGACCTGGTTTCATTTCATGTCTGGCCTATAATGGAAGACCCTCATCATCGTCCTCCAAGATCTCATTCGACTTCTCCGAAAACACATGGTGGAAGTACTTATGGTAGACAATAATAGCAATGGTGCAGCCCAAAGCCCCGCCCAGAAATATGTCCACGAAGTGGTGTCTATAGTCCTGGGTCCGAGACAAGGCCACGTAAGCAGCCAACAAAAGTGGCAGTCCAGCAAACAAGTACAAATGAATAGGAAGGCACTTGCTCAGAAGCTGGAACTGGCCGTAAATCCACATGGTCAAATACAAAAATGCACTGAACGATATGGACAGGTGGCCCGAAGGAGTGGAGCGCATTCCATCAGCAAGAACAGATGCACCCAACGGAGCAGAACACACGGAAATATCCACAAAGATATCCTTAGGAGTTCCCTCCACTGGTCCACACCGTTGTAAGAAGTCGGGCCGTGGCCGACCCACCCACGCCTTCAAAATGTCCGTGACTACCCCATCTATAGATACCGAAAGGGCCAAGCCCAAAAGCGACACCTGGAGAAGGTGCCAAGCTTGTGGCCTGGAGTTCCTGTGCTTTATGAAAGTCAAAATAACCATGGTGGCCGAAGGAACTAGCGATGCAAGGAGCAAACATGCGGGTCCAGTGACCCGTTCCACCGTAGCAAAAGGGTGTTGGATGGTAGGGTCATTGAGCTTGAACTGACGGTCGAAAGGCTTGGCATATTCAGCTACGAGAAAGAAGTACACCAGGAGGATGCTAGTAGTGATCCAGTCGGGCACGTAGCGCCGAAACTTGGTCAGCTTGAGGTAGTTGGAAAGCATGCGGTGGAGGATATAGAGTTGAGAGCGAGAAGTAGCCGGGACCCGTACACCACCCCATATCTTTTCCAAGCCCAGTACTTTCCTTAACGAGTAAATCTGGAAATTTTTGAAAGGTTATTTATTAATTTATTAATTTATTTATTTATTTATTTATTTTTAAAAATGGATTTTAATGTGGTGGAGTAGCTATTTATATGCAGGTACACGTTAAGATATCTGTAAATACTCTTATATAGTTTTAAAGATATATGTATTCGGATTTATTGTAATTTTTTAGGCTTGAGGTGGAATGTGGGAGTGGAAATTGGGTGTAGATTAAGACTGGTTCTGGTACTAGTGGTAGTTAGGCTTCTTTATGGGTAGCGCACGACTCATATAATCTACGAATAACACGCTAAGAAGTGTGTTTTTTTTTAATATTCTTACATTACCACCTAGAAGGTCATGTAAAAAAGATAAAAGTATTAGTAAAGAGTCTGAGTGGAGATTTATCTACTTTAAGTTATTCGAGTCCGCGTACGCGGGCTCATAACGGAATTTATAGGTCAAAAAAAAGCGACTTATGGCCCAATCCAGACTCATGCCCTATATATTCGAGTTTGAAACAGAGCAGTATATTCTAGTCGATACTAGGAATACTAAAAGTAATACTGCAATAATGTGCAATGTTAAACGGACTTGTAGGAGTTTCTAGTCTCTGCCATAATTCCACCAGTCAACAGTGAGTACTTGGAAAAAAGGCCAAGTCGACTTCCAAGCATCCAGACACCCATATAATTACCCATATAATTACCCATATAATCACCCACTATCACTACAAACATCAGTATTGCATGATTAGTATTACAGTTATTAGTACATCATTATAGTAGATACTATTAGCTTAGTCTCAGACTACAACAAATCACCGCATTTCCCATTCGAACGTGGAGACCTTTTCAGAAAAACGGGGTTTTTTTAATATTCATTTGGACTAATTTGGACTAATTTTGGACTAATGAATAGTGCAAGTGCCCTGGCTTGTAATGAGACAATTTTTATGGCTTTTAGTACTCTAAGTATGTAAGATCAGATGGGTATGTAAGATCAGATGGTCATTTTCACCCAGACATATAAGAAAATTCTCCATTCTTCACCATGAACATCACCACTTTTGTTGAAGAGCATTGTAAAGGCTTTTATTTCTTATCAGTTATACGTAGCCAGATGCCTCCCTTTGAGGAATCATCAACGAATACAAATAACTTAGTATTTTAACGTTACACAAGTTTCAAACAGTAGTCAGTGAGTAGTAAGTAGTAAGTAGTAAGTAGTCAGTGTAAGTAGTAAGTAGTAAGTAGTCAGTGTAAGTAGTCAGTAGTAAGTAGTCAGTGTAAGTAGTCAGTAGTAAGTAGTATAGTGTAGTATAGTATTGGATCCACCATAGATAGTGTTCTACTATTTCAGTATTTTGAGCCTACGCTATTTAATCATACTCTTATACCTTTTTGCACCCATTTCTCACCAGCAAATTGCACCACTTTGCACCGTTTAAGGTTACTCAGGTCATAATATATCTGGAAGTGACTATAGATCTGATCAAGAACTGATCAAGAACTGATCAAGAACTGACCAAGAACTGATCCTAGTTTAAATTCCGATATTCAAGTAACCATAGATCATGTATAAAGCGTACAGTCAGAAATCCGACAGATTCAAAGAAAAATTACCAGATAAAGCTTTTTTACTCCTTTTAATAAATTCAAGTACTGAAAAATCCCTCACTGCCCTTATATCTACTTCAAGTTTCCCTCCACTCACAATTATACCCCATCAATGCGCTTTTGAAGAGCTGTTCATAATGAGGTGCTCAAGTAGAAAAATTTCCATACATTCAGAAAACATGAACCATCACATCCAATCATATGGTCCTAATAGGTCCAACTTATGACCAGCCATTACGTTGTGTCATATGAAAGTTCCAATGTGATTGGTCATAAGATATCAGTCGAAGTATGGTGTCACTTAAATCAGTTCCACTCCATTAACACTAATACATTTTCCTTTTGGTTGAGCATATTGGTTTTACTTTGCAATTGGCCTCCTCACCATCACTAGAAACTATACTAGACACTTTACAAGGACTATCTGCTATAGACTTATTGTTAATATTCAGCATAGACTAAACTGTTATGTTCTTTAAAGACGTTGGGCTACCTAAACTTGTATTCCATTGTGCCACTTCTCCATCATCATTGTATAAGGTAGTAGAAGGGAATGTGATATACCCGAGGTACTAGGATGGAATGTGAAGCGTTTTCCCCCTTGCACCTAGCAACCACCAGTTGAGTAGGCGAAGCCATTGTCAAATAATTAAGTAGCTTAAATCCCTTCATCTGGAGAACCATCGGCGAGTGAACATAGTAAACAGAGTACTTGACGTAGCAACAAGAATCTAACAATATGGGTCTCACACGACCCGTCCAGTAATTAGGCCTACAATTTCCGATCGATTAGCAGATACCTCCTTTGGGAAATTTCTTCTTTGGGAAATTTCTTCTTTGGGAAATTTCTTCTTTGGGAAATTTCTTCTTTGGGAATTCTCTTCTTTGGAAAATTTCTTCTTTGGGAAATTTCTTCTTTGAGAATTCTCTTCTTTGGGAAATTTCTTCTTTGGAAAATTTCTTCTTTGGGAATTCTCTTCTTTGGAAAATTTCTTCTTTGGGAAATTTCTTCTTTGAGAATTCTCTTCTTTGGGAAATTTCTTCTTTGGAAAATTTCTTCTTTGGGAATTCTCTTCTTTGGGAAATTCCTTCTTTGGGAAATTTCTTCTTCGAGTATAGCCACCGGATAAGTGTAGATATAGAGGTATAACACAAAGTCTCACATTATATTCAGGAGATGGCCAACGAATGTATTGATCATGTATCCAATTTTATCAATCACCATATTCTATGAAGGGTTCAGTCACCCACATCTGGAAGTAAATCTATGTCTATTTAAGTACTCTGCCATAGTCACATACGTGACCTTATATGTGACTGTGTATGTGACCGTGATAGGTATTTCTCACGAGATGTTTAATGGAGTGTAGGGACCTCGGAATTGAGATTGAATGGGTACAACCAACACCCGTGCACCAGGCTACCTCAGTAGAAAAAGGCCCAACGCAAACGACCTTTTCTTTTTTCGAGGGATTTTAATGAAACTTGGTTTGTTTGAATACTGAAATTCTGGAATTCACAACGCGTTTTTTTTTTTTTTGAGTCGATAATCTTTGCGTAGTAGTAGACTTTTGGAGGTCACTTACTTACTTGGACAATTCCGGTCAAGCTATCGCATACCAAAACAAAACCAGTGATCATAATTATTCCTCACATTAGTATTTCAGTAAAGTAAACAATCCAGAATGGTATTCGGTCCAATTTTAGTCCATAATGACTATTGAAAAGCCAAGCACCTAACAACAACGATTGGCTAGGCAACGCCGTTGTCAATACTTAAGTAGCCCAAACCTTCCTCTACGTAGCCTGATTCCTCCCTCTGAAGAACCATCTGCAAATGAGCATAGTAAGCAGAGTACTTGACTTAACAACAAGAATCTAATAGGGGCACTTCAAGACATCAATAATCCGATTAAACCAATACTCTTGTTATTATTACCAGTAAATATTTATAGATCAATAATATTATTATAGATAATTAGCGTTTTCTTAATGGAACTGTATCCAGGTGTATGAGTATTATTGGTGTGGTGACTTGGTTACTATGTACAGTGTTTTTCAAAACTGTTGAAACCAGCTCGGCAAAATGGTTCAAACCAGCGCGACAAACTGTTTTGAACCACACTAGCAAAATTGAACAAACCAATATTTTGGTACCCCTTCGCACAGTGTTTCAAACCAAATGACTTAATGTTTCACACCAACTTTCATTAAAATTTAATATTCTGAAATCTTAAATCTGGACGATTGCCTCATATGTACTATATTTGGGAGTTTTGCAGTACCAATCAAGGGTCAAAACGGTCGGAACTGAACTGGTTTCATTGTTATCCTGCATACAGCAACTTGTTAAGAGTTATTTGTATTGGTTTGTTTAATTTTGTTAGTGTAGTTTGAATTGTTTTTTCGTACTAGTTTGAACCATTCTGTCTTGTTGGTTCGAAACATTTTGCCGCGTTGGTTTGAATGGTTTTGAAAAACCCTGTATGGCTGCAAAACATTCCTGCACAAAGAACCCACAGCCTAGTATAATGAAAGAGTAATAATACACCAGGGGTTCAATTTAGGATAATCTTTTATGTTGAATTGTGGTATGTATTTTACAAGGATAAACATTATACTGCTACACTAACAGCAATATTGACTGCTACACTGACTGCTACAGTGACTGCGATACTTTCTGCCACACTGACTGCGATACTTTCTGCCACACTGACTGCGATATTTTCTGCCACATTAACAGCAATACTGACTGCTACACTGACTGCGATACTGACTGCCACACTAACAGCAATACTAACAGCGTACACGAGTCTTCAATATAGTACAGCAATATAATATAGCAAGTTAAAGAGACTTATGGTACCTAAAGGAGTCCTTAGACAATATACTAGATGGTAGTTCTAACAACAAAATATCAAAAACTATGGTCTAGTAAACACTCACCTCGTGATAACTACAGGAGTGAAACTCGAAGATTTAAATACCTCCATCAACAGAGCCATAGGTGCACTCTAATCTAACTTGCTAAAAGCTGGGCAGTAAATTTATATTACAGTATATTCTCTTTATTGTTCCATTTGTACTAATACTATTAATATACTGTTTGTTAGATCCACCATAGGCAGGGCCCAGCCTATGAAGGTATTATGAAGCCTCTCAGTCCGATGGTTACAATGGTGATACGGCGTTTGGCCATCAGGGCACTTCGTGCATAGATGGCCCCTTTCGAATATTCCAGAACAATCCTTACCATTGTTCTGGTGGAGAGTTTTTCGGTTCCACGTTTCTCTCAAAGTTATATAAACCACCTCGGTTCCTCTCTTTGAGGAACCATCAACGAATACAAGTTTAGGCAACACACGTTATAAAGAACATAACACTGTTTAATATACGAACATATATGTACAGACACTGATATACTCCGGTTTACGTCAGGTACTCTGGTTACTATGTTCATTCGCCGATGATTCCTCCTAGGGAGGGATCTGACTTACTTAAATACTTTTAGAGGAGAGAGCGTGCGACTAAGCACGAGAGCAATAGCGATGAACGCCGTCCCAACATTGTGCGATGTTGGGCCACAGCGTCTTGAAGTGGCCATTGTTAGGATTAGACAGTGTAGGCTCAAAATGCCTCAATAGCTGGTAGATCTAACAGACACTAGTATTTATTGGCTAAAAGAATTCAAAACAAATTATACTTCAAAACCGTATCAATATTAATCTTGTTATTCCAAAATTATTCTTGTTCTTATTTCACCTGAAAATAATAGCAATGTAAATAAAGAACCGAACAAATGAACAAGCTCTCAACCCATAGTGACTCAAGTGTAGAGACTCAAGTGTAGTGATTTGAGTATACCTTAAGTGTATAAGTGCGCAACTAATTCAGAATTGAGTACTGAAACTACAACTGTTAGATTTTTTTAGCACTTCTAATACCAGAGAGTTACTATATTCATTGATGATTTCTCAAAGAAGGGAGCGGTTTTTTTAGTCATAGTTAGACAAGAACACTCAGGCTCTCACTCAGTATTATACTCAGGGTCTGATTTTGATTCTGTCTCCGATTCCGTCTCAGATTCTAACTCCAATTCTAACTCCGATTCTAACTCCGATTCTAACTCCGATTCTAACTCCGATTCTAACTCCGATTCTGGACAATCCCAAAGTAAATCTAGGAAAAACTGAAAGCAGGGCTCAAACCGTCTTAAAGAAAAAAAATATGACTTTGAAAACCTTTTCACTAGAACAACAGTGATGAATATTCTAGCACATTCTAAAGTTCATCATAGTACTTCGTACAATTATGGTCATGAAAAAGTGTTTTGCAATGGTCATTTCTAGGAAGGGACGACGTAGACTTCATAATACCTCTATGTGTAGAGGTGTGCATATAGTGAATCTAACATATAGTATATAGTATTATAGTAACTGGTATGTAGATTGATAGATTGAAGTGTGTTTTCTGACTCATTGTATTGTAGACTGTAAACGATAGTATGGACATAGTGGTCTAGTAAATAGTATGGATATAGTGTATAGTATGGATATAGTGTATAGTATGGATATAGTGTATAGTATGGATATAGTGTATAGTATGGATATAGTGTATAGTAATAGTATGGATATAGTGTATAGTAATAGTATGGATTTAGAGTTAGAAGGATGGGGAAGTAGAAAGAGTCAGATTATCATAGTATACATTCGTCTATATTCTCTCTATACCACTATACTATATAGTTCTTGGACTCTCTATACCACTATACTATATTGGACTGGAACTTTTATACCACTGAAATAGAATTAGTATTAGAATTCATTGATATGTGTATTCTGAATCTACTGTGCACCTGTCAACAAGTACCTAGCATGTACGGAGTCAGAGTGCTGGGTGGATGCGCTGTATACAGACCAGTGACGTACCGTGTGCAGGTCACTAGTGGGTGAAAGCTGTTGAGCGTTAGAGATAACGCTGTCATAGTCAGGAACAGTCACATCGTTGTTGGCTATTAACTCCAAGAGATATGGAGCACTAGTAGTCATAGGTGCTTGTTTAGAAGTGTTAAGATGTGTTACTGATCTATACTAGAAGGTCCGTAGCATTCTGGTAAATGATGATACCGCTCAACCAAGAGCGGACTCTCCTCTATATATACCTTTCCATCCTGGACTCCTTCTTCCTACACAGGACTTGTTAATACATTGTCTCTGAGTCAAACCTGACTCCTCTTGACGACCAAACCCAGTTGTAATGCTAGCCTTCACTCATACGTCCTGTACTGCATGTAACATCTTGCCTGCACACACCAATTCGCCCATCTTGCATATTCAACAAAAACTCTTCACCAGCCTCGCACTGGCTAATCCACTTTGGTCTTGTAGGGTACAACTTACATATCCCTGTATATCAATACATATAGTAAAACATAGGTTGAAAGAACCTTCTTCAGTTTTGTTGATCATAGTAGTATGGTGTGTAGTGTGTAGTGTGTAGTGGTATAGTAGCATACTAAAAAGGGACTAGTAGTTTTAGTACTGTTATAGCTCTAGTATAATTTATTACATAGCTAAAAGGTTTAAATGATCATTGTATAATACTTCTATATGTAGTGACCTGCATATAGTCGGTCTAACATCAACAATTGTTTGTGATAATGATCTCCACAGACTTGGCAAGTCCCTATAATAGATTGAATTTGGTAGTCGGATTTGGAAATAAAGCTGACATCTACTGATGTATGAGCTCAAATGTTGAGGTTGATATTGAGTAATGAAGTCCTGAAATGGTTGACCTTAAAGAGTAACAAAATCTCTGGAGATTCTCTGCCCAAAAAGGTTAATATAATACCTAAAACGACCAGTTTAAGCTTCCAAAAAAAGAAGAAGAAGAAACGAGAAACGAGAAACGAGAAACGAGAAACGAGAACGAAGAAAGAAGAAAGAAGAAAGAAGAAAGAAGAAAGAAGAAAGAAGAAAGAATATTATACTAGGTAATTCTCACATACTCGGTCACAATCACTATTACAATCACTATCACCATCATTATCATTATCTGTCCATAATACTCACACTCACTAGTCATTACTCTTTACCTATACTGACTATACTCACTCACTATACTCAAAGCACTATAAGCTTGGTAAAAACTGGAATGGATAATTTATTGGTCTACAATAACTTTCGTAAGTGTGGAACTTCAGTACACGTGTTTGATCACTCATTCAGTTTCACCACTATTTCAACTTACAAGTTAGTGATCCGTCAACTTGCTAGCACATACCGTCAACTTGCTAGCACATACCGTCAACTTGCTAGCACTTACCGTCAATTAACTAGCTCATACAATCAATTAACTAGCTCATACCGTCACCTGGCTAGCACATAGCTTGATATTCGAGTATAAGTATAAACTAATAATCTTAAGGATGAAATCTGATACCATTTCCCATCACGTTATTTGGCCTAGAGAATTCTGGGCCTTTCCTATATCTTTCATTTGAAAGCTACTGCTCAACATTCCATTTATCTTGAAAACAAGTATAATAATATTAGAGGAAAGAGAAACAGAAAAGTAAGCCAAGCTTGAATTCCGTAGTGAGGTCATTTCTCTTAAGGTAAGAATAGTACTGTTACATCAACCAAAAAGAAACAACTTTCTCGTTTTACAATTATTTGGTGAACTTTTTTTTGTAGGGCAAGACATAAAAACAGATCAGTATTAAGTTGGATAATTCGACTCCTATGAGGTCTACAAGGCTGACTGAAGATTTCTCACCAAGAATTTCTTCCTACTGCTATAGAAGAACCTTTCCTTCTTAAAATACTATTCCTGTCTATAAAAGTATAGAGTGTTTGGCTGTACGCTGAAGTCTCACGTCTGATTGGCCAGTGTAGGTACCCTCTTGTGTAATAGACTCCCATAGTAGACACTGGTAGACACTGGTAGACACTGGTAGACACTGGTAGACGCTGGTGGACACTGGTGGACACTAATCTACAGGGTTTAAACATAGAGATGAATGTGCCTTTTCACCAGAGTACACTCATAAAATTACGTCTGGTTCTTCGAATTGAGAATATGAATTTCGGTGTATTGGGAGCTCAATATAAGGGTATGAGTGAGTCAATATACCCCATCCATTAGAATTATGTAGGTAATCAATGTAATAAGTACAACTACTAATAGACAATTGTCGGTGAATCTATTGGTGCTATTATCTTATCCTAGTCTATAAGGCGGAGTCTATAAATGTCGGTTGTGTCAGCATGAGACAAGCGACTTATTCAAGCGTTCGGTCGTCTCCGAACGGATCGAAGCTGGGCACAATGGAGTGCGAGTTGCGGCGCTCGGGCTCCGAGCCTCCCGGAGGGGTTTTGATGCCAAACCCATAGAAATGACCCTTAACGTCGGCCATCAAGTTCTGTACCAAGTTGGCCATGTTCTTCAGGTGGAAGTAGTTTGGCTGCGGGATGCGCTCGAAGCTTTCGAGCGAGAACTTGACCACCTGCTCATTTCCAAGTTGGTACTCTGGGGGAATGCCATCCGTGGCTTTTTTCAGGGCTTTGGCTTTGCTTGTTTTGGGCAAACAAGTGTAGAGCTCGGGCGAATCTGAAGGCAAGACTGCACAAAGCCAGATCCGGGTCTTGTAGATCTTGAACAATTCCTTGATCAAACCACGGAAATCAATGCGCTTGAATCCTGCAAAGTAGTAGAAGATCAACTTCTTAAAGTCGTACTGGTACTCCACATTGATCAAGTTCAAGTCGTTCTCAAGCTTGAGCTCCTTGATCTTGTTGTGGCACGTAAGGAACGCCTTTTTCTCCTCCAAGAACTTGGCCCCCAACCGTTGCACCTCTTTGGGCGTTGCAAACCGTAAGACCTGCTTTGTCGGTAAACTGATGATGAACTCGTTGTCTTCGTTGGATAAATGGTGATTGGCCAAGATCTTGGCCGCGTCCATGGTGGTGGAATGAATTCCGCCCAAATGGTTGTTTTTAACCGAGGAAGATGCCAGGTTGGGGTCCAAGATGGTCAACGACTTCAAGTGTTCGATTTTCTTGAGGAAGTTAAAGAGAATGGCCATATCCAACTGCACCAACGGCTCGAGGATCATCACCAAGTCCTTGCCTCGGTCACCGTCCACGATCACCAAGTCGTCGTTTTGGAGGTAGATGTTGGAGTTGCTGGGGTACGACAAGAGATCCAACTTGCCGTTTTTGTTTATCACAAGACAGAGCATTTTATGGTTGAAGGTGAGGTTGTTTGCGTTCTTGATGAAATGGATGAGTTTTCCCACTACCGGGCTGGCCAAGAGTGTATGCAAGTTGCCTACTATGGTCTTGCTCAATTCCACATCCTGGAAGTACCTTGAAGCTTGCAAAAAAAGGCTCTTGAGCTCGACCGATGCAAGGATGTACTGGTCTCTCAAGATAAGCCCGTTTTCCAACTTCATCGACTGCTCAAAGGGAGCAGGTTGTTTTTTGAGGGTCGAGACTGGCTCAGGTGCCATAGTATAGGACCCATAGTCTTGCAGAGAAGGCAGATGGGTTGATTGAGGCTGGTACTCAGCCAATTGGGAAGGACGGCGGGCTTGAAAGTCTGAGAAGTTTGCATTAAGCGAGAGTCCATCCAAAGAATCAGCCAACTGTCCAAGACCTCCGAATTCCTTCTTGGATTTTAGCCCGTAATTGTTGGCAGCAGCAATCGTAGCAAGCGAGTGTTTTTGCAGTGAGCTAGATGGTCCGTATTTTGGCCCAGGGCTTCCGGGGGAGTTCCGGGTAAACAGTTCAGCCGCATAGGACGGCCGGCGGGACGAGATGTTGCCGATTCCACCCTGGAGTTCGCGGGGCAAGTGGAAGGAGTCTGCACCTAGACGGCCAAAGGGGCTCTTGTGGAGGTTTGAGTTGTGCAAGCTGGAGAGGGGAGTGTGAAGGTTATGAGGAGATTGGGAGGGGTTGTAGGCGTACTCAAGCAGGAAGCTCGGGTTGAAAGGAGCCAAGGAGTTGGGATCATAGGAGGCCGAATCGTAAGCCGAGTCATAAGTAGTGGGGTCATAATTGGAGGGGTCAAAAGCAGAAGCGTTGACCTTTGGATTAGGCCCCGAAGTGTCTTGTTTTTGCAACTTGAGTAAATTATCCAGTAACAAATTGTTCAAGGAGAAGTGATTAAGGCCATAGGCACCCACATGCAGGTTCTGGGCGTTAGGATCAAGGGGGACCGGTAACGTCAGCACAGGCATATTCAAAGCATTCAAGGGCACATTGATATTACTTGGGTTCACATTATTTGACATATTATTTGGATTCACGTTATTTGACATATTATTTGGATTCACATTATTCACATTATTTGGATTCACATTATTTGGATTCACATTATTTGGATTCACATTATTTGGATTCATATTATTTGGATTCACATTATTTGGATTCACATTATTTGGATTCATATTACTCGGGTTATTCTGATTGTTTGGAGGGTCACTCGGGGGTAGGGATTGCAGAAACACAGGGCTTCTGGGATCCAAGCCTAGGCCTTGGTTAGGCGCTAGCGAATTCTGGCGGGTCCGGGTGGTCCCAGCGCCAAGAAAATCGGGGTAATTAAAACTCATGGAGTGAATAGCCGAGGATGGCGAAAGTGGGGCGGTGGGGAGTAGTAGGGGCTGGTTCAGAGACGTGTCAAGGGCGTCTATACAGTAAGGAAGCAATGGAGCAATGGAAAGTTAATAGTATAGCGCAGTGGGATTAGACAAGGGAGGGAAAGTTGCAGCAGGCAGATTAGGCGGCGGTTCGGGTGACGTAGTCTCTAGGGATTCCAAAAGTCACGCTATATCGTATGGAGGTGGAAGAAAAGACTGCGGGAAGTGTGTGTTTAGCTGAGTGTGTAGGAGTGTAGGTGCGACCGGCCCATGGCGCGGCCAGGCCAGGCCAGTCCGAGTCAGCCAAAGCAGACTAAGACCAAAAAGTAAACAAAAAAAAAATAAGAAAATGGGATTAAAAAAAAGAGAGAAAAAAAAGGGGGTGGAAAGAGAAAGATATCTTATGATGCATTATGATGTATGGGACAATATTAAATTATAGGAAGTAGAATTTGGGGGAAGGAAGTAGTTAGTAATGGTGAGAGGAATGATGTGAAGTGGTAGTGGTGGTGTGTTACTATGAGTGTAGGTTAGCAATGGTGATCAGTAGAGTAAGGTTCTTAGAACCAGAGAGAGGAGACAAGAGAGGAGGAGACAAGAGGAGGAGAGACAAGAAGAAAGAAATAGAGTTAATACATTCATAGATGAAATTAGAGTAGTCAAATAATACACTGTTAGTACACTCTTAGTACACTGTTTAATAGACTGCTAAAATTATGGGTAGATTTTATGGGTAGATTTCTATGGATGATTATGGTGGGCACGGCTGATGTGTGAGCAACCAAGAGTGCGAAGTGGTGCGCACTAGTAAACGAGACGGGGAGAGAGATTGTGAGACTGTGAGACTGTGAGACTGAGGCTAAGAGTGAGTGAGGACTCTGTCGCTCACCTGGAATTCACCTGACGTTCACTCGACGTTCACCTGACGCTCACTCGACGTTCACCTGACGCTCACTCGATGCCCACCTGACGCTCAGAGCGCCTTAAACACGGTCTTAAGCACGGTCTTAAGCACGGTGCACGTGACCGCACACCTTTATTTCATTGTTAGCTGTTTGACATGGGAATTTCTTGGTTGGGTCTCGTAAATCGTGTATATAGTGTTTTGGGTATATGCTATTTTGTTTTTTTGCTGATTATTTTTGTTTCTGAATTCTGTGTCCATTATTGTATGGTGTTTGGTGTTAATGTGTATGGTTCTTTTTAGTGAGCTGGATGTGTGGGTTGTTTATGCTTTTGTAGGAAAATGGCACTCGCACACTATAATAAGATGCTTTAAATGATGCTATAAAATTCACCACCTTTTTTGATAGCCTGGAATTTTTAAATCCTACTTTCAATTTGCTTGAATTTTATTATGAAAAATTTTGGTAAAGTTTGGAGTGGTACTGCAGATAAGCCGATTGGGTGCAACTCATTCCTCTACCTCCCATCACCAAAAATCTAGAAAAAATAATTGATATAATTTAATTGATATAATTTAAACGATCTCTATGCAGGATATTAGATGTGGAAACCTTTAATTCTCTCTCGGACCAAGTCCGATCAAATTGGCAGTCTCCTAGCTATGGGGGAATAGTTAGTCAGTGCTCAACCTTTGAATTCGCTAACAACATATGGTGACTAGTACTTAGATTACATTTGGGTCAGTCACCCGCATACCATTATAAACTATTACCATGAATTGACTATCTCAGTGGATCATTAAAGTTATTCAGTGTACGAAAATTGACGATGGTGCTAAAATCAGTCATTACACTAAAATATTATGCTACTAAGGAAATTGATTAAGTACAATTTAGTATAATTACAGTTTTATAAGTATTGGTTGATATAAGTGCCGTTTATATTAGTACTGGTTGATATATGTCAGATCCACCAAAGGTAGTGACCTACCTATGGAGGAATTGTGAAGCCTCTCTGCCTGATCCTAACAAGGGCTAGTGCAAACGTCGTAGTACGGCGTTCGGCCATTGAAACAATGAGCTGTCTTTAAAGATACCAGAACAATCCCCATCATTGTTCTGGTGAAGAGTTTTTCAATGACACGTTTCTCTTCATTTGTTATATAAATCGCACTGGATGCTCAGAAGGAGGATCCGTCGGCGAATGAACATAGTAACCAGAGTACCTGACGTAAACCGGAGAATAACATGTACTACTATACTACTATTATACTACTATACTACTATTATACTACTATACTACTATTATACTACTATACTACTACTATACTACTATACTACTATTATACTACTATACTACTATTATACTACTATACTACTATTATACTACTATTATACTACTACTATACCACTATTATACTACTACTATACCACTATTATACTGCTACTATAATACTATTATACTACTACTATACTACTATTATACTACTACTATACTACTATTATACTACTACTATACTACTATTATACTACTATTATACTACTATTATACTACTATTATACTACTATTATACTACTATTATACTACTATTATACTACTATTGTTAGATCCACCATAGGCAGGGCCCTGCCTATGAAGGTATTATGAAGCCTCTCAGTCCGATTCTTACAATGGTGATACGGCGT
>NKZI01002476.1:0-14252 GCA_002370645.1 Metschnikowia sp. 00-154.1 | reverse complement strand
ACTCACTACTCACTACTACTCACTACTCACTACTACTCACTACTCACTACTACTCACTACTCACTACTACTCACTACTCACTACTCAGGGTTATTTTAGCAAGATTATAGACTATGGGTACTACTCCAGGTCATCAAACTCTAGTGTAGTGTAGTGTAGTGTAGTGGTATTCTAGTCCATGGTCTATTCATAAGACAATTAAGTGTAGTCTAGTGTAGTGTAGTATAATACAGTTTGGTGTAGAATAGTTCAGAATGGTAAGCTGAAGCCACATGAAGAGTCCTTAAGAATTACACCCCCAGAATAAATCTCCCAAAATACATACTCTCAAGATAGGTAAATACTTGAGGTATTACACGTGAGCTGTTTCTGGTGGGTCTGTAAGTACTAATAGTAGTGCTAATAGTACTAGTAGTAACATGAGGTAGTAGTGGTAGTAGTAGAGTAGTAGTAGCAGAAGAAAAAGTAGTGGTATAGTCAAAAGTCTTCCATCAATTAAAGTGCAACACGTGATCTTCCCTTCTATTTTCAGGCACTCTCCACTGCACTAGTAAGTGTTCAGCGTTCACATAAACCCTCTTATAATCTGGAATTGTTATGGCGCTGGCCTCTAATAACTCTCTCAAGTACGGTACTTCAGTATTCATCTTAGATCACTTAAATTCTTTTTCTAAACTAGATGTCAGTGATCTGTACTCACAATTGATGCCCTTTCAAATATTGCCGCGATCCCAGATAATATATATATATATAGTTCTCTTTAGAACTCATTCCTGCATTCAAAGTGAAGCTCATCCCTTTCCGGAGCTCCAATCGGAACGCTTCCGATTCTTGAAACCCGGCTGTTATATTCTTGGAATCCCGTTACCGGTCTTCAACATCATTGGTTCCAAGGACCGAGCTCACCCGTTATACAACATCGTGCATCGGATGCGACCTCCAGAACGTCATACGGTCTCATGCATGATTATTAATACACTAATCATGCCTCCTGCCTGGTTTCATCTGCAACTATAGTCGTAGACACATGTAAGCCTGACCCATCTGCCCAACTCAGTGTTTCCGTTCTGTACTGCAGGCAGTACTTTTTATCGTGTCCTGCACATAATGATTGTCATGGCTCACAAGTTCAACAATTCAGAGGCTTCATTTTTCACGTGATCATGAGGTCATATAGAGGTTATGAAGAGGTGAATTAGGTGATTTTGATGTATATGGTCACGTAATTTTTTTCGGAATCTTGTATTTTTCGGAATCTTGTATTTTTCGGAATCTTGTATTTTTCGGAATCCTGTATTTTTCGGAATCCTGTACTTTTTAGAATCCTGTACTTTTTAGAATCCTGTACTTTTCGGAATCCTGTACTTTTCGGAATCCTGTACTTTTTAGAATCCTGTACTTTTCGGAATCCTGTACTTTTTAGAATCCTGTACTTTTCGGAATCTTGTACTTTTCGGAATCCTGTACTTTTCGGAATCCTGTACTTATAACCACATTATAGTACCATAAAGTCAGTACCATAGTATAGTACCATAATCCCTGAAACTGCACTGAGACTGACTGAAACTGCACTGGTCACTATGGGTACTTCTACCCTCAAGATATCATCTAATACCCATGGTTCGCAATTGGTGCGAATCTTGTTCCATTGCCACACTACAGTGTTTTTCAAAACTATTCAAACCACACTAGAAATATGTTTCAAACCACACTAACAAAATTAAACAAACCAATAATTTAAAAAGTTTCGTACACCCCTAGATAGTTGTTATATACAGGATAACAAAGAACCCAGTCCAGTTCAATTCCGTCCGTCCGTTTTGAACCTTAATTGGTACTGCAGAAGACTCCCAAATGTAGTATATATGAGGCAATCGTCCAGATTTCAGATTTCAGATTTCAGATTTCAGATTTCAGAAGTATATTGAATTTTAATGAAAGTTGGTTTGGAACATTATGCCATTTGGTTTGAAAGACTATGCGAAGGGGTACGAACCTTTTTGAATTATTGATTTGTTTAATTTTGCTAGTGTAGTTTGAATCGATTTGTCGCGCTCGTTTGAATAGTTTTGAAAAAGACTGTAAATGGCTGGCAGGAGACTGGTAGGAGGCTGGTATATGGCTGAAGGCCGNAAAAGACTGTAAATGGCTGGCAGGAGACTGGTAGGAGGCTGGTATATGGCTGAAGGCCGTTAACAATGTCAGTGTTCGTGTCAGGCAAAGAGGTTTCATAATACCGCAATAGGTAAATCACTACCTAAGATATACAAATATGAGCACTGATCCTGATAAGGTTTGCGATAGCTTGGCCGGAAATGGCCGGAATTGGCCGGAATTGAGGGCCGCACCCGGAGTTGTCCAGCTACAGGACTTCTAAAAAACCACCATGAAAACTGTTTCAACTAAAATAAAATATGCTTTGAGACGTCCGGAATTCCAGGATTCCAGCAAATCCACTTTTTTTTCTGTACGATTAAAAAAAAGGTCGTTTGCATTGGGCCTTTTTTTGCTGAGGTAGCCTGGTGCACGGGTGTGGTTTGCACCCATTCAATCTCAATTCCGAGGTCGAGGTCCCTACACTCCATTAAACATCTTGTGAGGATTACTTACCACAGTCACCTACCCAAAGGTGTATTTATCCTAAAGATGCAGGGGCGGAGTACTGTCGAGAGATCGGTAAACGTAAGCCCAATCACCGGACGGGTCATTTGAGACCCATATTGTTAGATTTCTGTTACGTCAGGTACAATGTTTTTCAAAACTATTCAAACCACACTAGAAAAATGTTTCAAACCACACTAGCATAATTAAACAAACCAATAAACATGACCCCTAATAAGTTGTTATATATAGGATAACAAAGAAACCAGTTCAGCTCCGTCTGTTTTGACCCTTAATTGGTACTGCAAGACTCCTAAATGTGGTACAGCAAGACTCCTAAATATAGTACATATGAGACAACCCTCCAGATTTAAGATTTCAGAATACTTAGGTTCTTCAATGAATGAAAGTTGGTATGAAAAGCATTACGCTATTTTGGTTTGAAAGACTATGCAAAGGGGTACGAAACATTTTGAATTATTGGTTTGTTGAAGTTTGCTAGTGTGGTTTGAATTGTTCTGTCGCACTGTTGTACTTTGTCATCTAATAACTCATAAATTGGAAGGATTATCTCTAAACTATACTTGATCCACAACCTGGTCTCTTCCCCTTTTCTTCAGTTTCCCGCCCGCTTCCTTTTTCGCGGGACTTCGTCCACTCTCAGTCTATTCTTGCATATCACTGTTTCATCTGTCCTGCTTACATGCAGTACATCAGAGATGTATTGATTCCTCATGTTCCAACAGTATTACATTTGGGAGTCTTGCAGTACCAATTAAGGGTCAAAACTGACGGACTGACGGATTGACGGATTGACGGACGAATGGACGGACGAATGGACGGACGAATGGACGGACGAATGGACGGACGAATGCACGGACGAATGGACGGACGAATGGACGGAACTGAACTGAACTGGAATTCCTTGTTATCCTGTATACAACACTTTGTTAGAAGTGTACGAAACTTTTTAAATTATTCGTTTGCTTAATTTTGTTAGTGTGGTTTGAATTGTTTCATCTTTTTGATTTGAATAATTTATCTTTTTGGTTCAAACAATTTTGTCGTGCTGGTTTTCCTGTCTTGTACAAGAAAAGATTCAGATTGTCATTTACTAATTGCGCTTGTTTCACCCATCCTGTACTTTTCGGAATTGTATTTTTCGGAATCCTGTACTTTTTAAATCTTGTATTCTTCGAAATCCTGTACTTTTTAAATCTTGTATTATTCTAAATCCCTTTCAGTGATTGATCTGTGACTGGTATACAGTTCATAGTAATTCACACGCTAGTATGACTTGCTCATATACTCATCCTAGTCTATTATAGTAGTCTATAGTAGTCTATAGTAGTCTATAGTAGTCTATAGTAGTCTATAGTAGTCTATAGTAGTCTATAGTAGTCTATAGTAGTCTATAGTAGTCTATAGTAGTCTATAGTAGTCTATAGTAGTCTATAGTAGTCTATAGTAGTCTATAGTAGTCTATAGTAGTCTATAGTAGTCTATAGTAGTCTATAGTAGTCTATAGTAGTCTATAGTAGTCTATAGTAGTCTATAGTAGTCTATAGTAGTCTATAGTAGTCTATAGTAGTCTATAGTAGTCTATAGTAGTCTATAGTAGTCTATAGTAGTCTATAGTAGTCTATAGTAGTCTATAGTAGTCTATAGTAGTCTATAGTAGTCTATAGTAGTCTATAGTAGTCTATAGTAGTCTATAGTAGTCTATAGTAGTCTATAGTAGTCTATAGTAGTCTATAGTAGTCTATAGTAGTCTATAGTAGTCTATAGTAGTCTATAGTAGTCTATAGTAGTCTATAGTAGTCTATAGTAGTCTATAGTAGTCTATAGTAGTCTATAGTAGTCTATAGTAGTCTATAGTAGTCTATAGTAGTCTATAGTAGTCTATAGTAGTCTATAGTAGTCTATAGTAGTCTATAGTAGTCTATAGTAGTCTATAATCAGTAATATCAGTCTATAGTAGTCTATAGTAGTCTGTAATTAGTAATATCAGTCTATAGTAGTCTATAGTAGTCTGTAATTAGTAATATCAGTCTATAGTAGTCTATAGTAGTCTGTAATAGTAATCTATCATTAAGCATATTTGCCATTGTAAACTTTCCATACCAAACATAAACCTAATACTCTTTTCCGCAATACATATCCTTGGCCACATTCTTTTTCTTGGCTCCTGTTTTTGGATGACTCATGAATTACTATAGTAGATGGTGTACTGTAGAATGGGTCAGAATCTCCAGCTGTTCATTCAGAACCTCAGTTGCTCATCCAGAACCCCCAGTTGTTCATCTCGAGAGTGTAGCGAGTGTAGAGAGAATGAAGTAGAGAGAGAAGAGAGAATGAAGTAGAGAGAGAAGAGGAAAGAGGAGAGACCCAGTTGTTCAGAGCATGTGTTCTTTAATATATCATGGGATTACACTGACCTTGAGCCATTGTAAGCTTTTTTCCTCCTGTGCCTTAATCAGGTGAATCCGTTATACCATCATGGTCAACCATTGTCAACCATTGTCAACTAAGACATTTGAGATATTTCCAGACCAAACCATTTCCAGTCCCTTTCATTGCAGATTCACATTTCCAGACCTAACCATTCTTGATCCATTTCTAGATCCAGTTAAATTGGACGTTCCTGGTTTTGGCCCTTAAAGTACTTCCATCACTAATGGTAATAAATAATCAACAGTTCTTGAACTCTGGAATCTTAAACTCTGGAATCTTAAATTCTGGAATCTTAAATTCTGAACTCTTACACTCCATCACGTGCCAGAATGACCCATTGCTCAATGCACTTTCACTGGTACTGTATTTGAGACTTGATCTAGTTATTCTTTTCATGACCCATTGTTTTTGACCCATTATCCTGACTCATTATTCCTGACCCATTGTTCTGACCCATTATGCTCACTCAATATCCTGACTCAGTATCCTGATCCATGCTGCTTACAAATCATTGCATGCAATTCACTAGGTCTCCTTTTCTGGTATCCTATTTTGGACTCTGGGATGCACACACCGTCATATAAAAGGAGCTGGAGTTGGAGTCAGCGCTGGAGATGGAATACCCTTTATCAATTGAATCACTTCCTTTGGCATCATCATGAGATTTACTCCCATCTTCCTCTTTTCTTTGGCCTCCTCTGGCTGGGCAAATGCTGCAGTTTTGAACATGAACAATACAAACTTTGGCAAAAAAAACCATGCCCCCTTGGACTTAGCTCTGGATTCAGGTCAGGACTTGGACTCCATAAATTTCAAAGAGCAATCCGAAAACACCATCGGTCCATCCAATTCAACCTCCCAGAATTCGGTTCTGGCCGTATCCCCCTCCGTCAACTCCTCGGATCTTGCTTTTTTCGTGAAATTGAAAGGCATATTGATTCCGCTTTCCACCCATGAAATGACATACAAAAGCGACAGCTTCTATGAGGCGTATTTTAGACTTGTCGAAGAACCTCCCCGGAATTTCTCGCTTGTCGGAACCCAAATCACGTTAAATGAGGGAGAAATGCGTGGATACTCAGTGGGTTTCCTCGACAACATTTTATCCTTTGGAAATCGTACTAAAGCTGCAGATTTCCAAATCGATAATAATGGAAAGGTGCGTGGAAATTTCATGACTTGTGCCTCTAATGCTGGTTCGACCACATATGCGATCTACCGAGCCAATGAGGCCTCGACCTATTGCCCCAACGTGGAACTCTATCTCTTGCCTTCATTTAAACCTCAGTCCTCCCGCGATTATACTGATGACTTTGGGGAAGAGTTAGTAGACCAATTGTTTCTGTCCCATTACAAAAACCATACCTTCATAAACTATCTCCATGGAAGATGTCACAAGATATTTCGAGATGATTCGATAATAAAGACGTTTGTGGAATTGAAGCGGCGGTTTGAGTCCTTTTCCTGGTGCATGACTCCGGAGGATCCGCGGTACAGCTATAGACCTCCTATGGGAGTAGAGGAGCTCCAAGAAAATTTCTGTAAACTTGACTTGTCCGGAGACCATGTTGCCGAGTACGTGAAGGCCTTCATGAAGGGCTTTGATGGGGAATGTGATATCCTGGTCGACGGAAAACAGGTTTTCAGAGAACCCAAGAAAACATGGGCGGAGTCCATGTCCTTGGCTGCGGCCTCGAAGGCCTCGAAGGCCTCGATAGCCTCGACCCTTGATTCCTGATTGAGTTTCTGGGTCTTTTTTTTAGTAGTCAAAAAATTTCTGTTTTTTTTCGTCTAGTTCCCTTTTCTTTAATCCCCCAAAAATTTTTTTTCTTTCTTCATTTTTCTCCTTTTCTCCTCTTCTCATTCTTCTTTATCTCTTGCTTTGTTCTTTGGTTCTTTTCCTGGCACTTTGAAGAGGGCCCTGGTCCTTGAAAGTCTATGAGAAGCGAGACTGTGATCCCAAGCATACACACATCGTCCACTGTTTTCATCTGATCTAGACAAATAGAGGTGGTGCTGATCCTGAGATTGTTTATCTCTATTCTGTGGTTTGAAATAGATCACAAGAATCAACAAAGTCACTTTATGAATGAGCGTGAAGTTTCCTGTTCTCTCCTCTTCTCTCTACACCCCACTTTCACAGTTGACCCATGCGGAGCCGCAGATGCATGTGCGCTGGAACACCATTGTCCAGAGTCCTACGGCGTTGGAGGATTCAAAGACCAAGGGGTCTGAAACCAACGAGACTGATCTGCACCGTACACATTTGCGGATTTTGTTGCTGGAAGTGTAGCCGTTACCCAAGGAGGCATTCCCACTGCATGAGATGGAGGGTCCGCAACTGATGAAGATCTTGCGAAGGGCATCGATGGCTTCTGTCCTGGAGTACCGGAACCGGATCACTGTGGAAGCTTTAGGGTCACTCTCAGGTTCCCCATCATTTCTCGGTCTTTTTTCACCGAGATTTGATCCATTTCCATCAATTTTGGCTCTTTTTTCACCGAATTTTGACCCGAATCCATCGATAATGAGTCCGCGCTCATCAAATCTCGCCGATTGCTCGGTTTTCCGCCGTTTTTTCGACACTCCAACGTCAATCCACCTGTTATCGTAGAAATATAGATCCAGGAGCCGTGGGTCCCGTGAAAAAGCGGCCATATGACGGTCCACTATGGAAAATGCCATCTTTCGGAGCGGCTCCGCAACCTCGCCATAACAAAGAAGCTTCTTCTCTGCATCTAACAGCAATTCCTTTCTGTTAAGTATGCATTCCGGGTCCTTGGCAATATGGGTTTCACATTCCCGGAGAAACGTCTCAAACACCGAAAGTTTCAACGGCGACAGGTTGCACGTGCTGAAAAACCGTTCCAACGCCTCCTTCATCGGCACATATAGCTTGTTGCTATCGGACAAATCCTTATGGAGTTTTTTAAGGATCTCCTGCGTTTTTCCAATCGACGAAAGAGCATACATGAGGAAGAGCCGGGGCACTTTGCTCAAAATAATGGGCAACGCAATAGAATTGTCGGTAGACACCGCCAGATCCTGCGGATTGGACCGACTATACCATAGTTGCAAAAGCTCTTGGTTCAAATAGATAATCAAATCAATGAGCCACTTGACGTTGCCCACAAGCGAAACTATGCATTCTGCCCGGAGAACCGAGTCGGCATGAGTATCCTGGGCGGGCTTTTTCTTGGAGATCTGTCTGTAGATGCTGGAGAGGGAGAACATGATACCAAAACTGGTGGAGCGGAGATTGAGCACAATCCAGGCGATGTCTCCGGCCATCCTCATGCCAGTCAAGTTGCTCAATACCAACTGGAACAGGAGCAACTTCTGAAGCGGCGGATTGGAGAGGAGTTTATCCACGGACTCTTTTCCAAACGAATTGAGCTGAAAATTGATGGCACTATGCAGTTCGCTGAGTATGTGCCGAACTAGTCGTCTTCGTGCAGGTCCATCTTGCATCCGCTCGTATTCCACCTTGACAAGTGCCATTAAGTCGTCCAGACACAGGTTGGAGTAGCATGCATATGCATGTGTGTGGCTGTAGGCAACTGCAGTCAAGAGCTCCTTCCTTGCGTCCAAAGTAGCTTTAGAATCGACTTTTCCCGGCTCATTTTTCACCGCTTCTTCCAATTTTCCATTCGTTTCGCTTATATAGCTCTGCAAAACCGCCATTTCAAGCGACTTCCGCGTTTCGGCATATACCACGCAGGCCATGTTTGGAGACACGGCGAAAAGAAACGGGCCGGAAACGGAAAGCCGGGGAAACCGGAACCCACAGTCCAAGATTGACTCAATGACTTTCTTCTCCCCATCCTTGAGATCCTCGCCAATCACACGCCACGTTTTCCGGGAGATGGGCTTCACACTACCATCTTCATGCACCAACAACACTATGGTCTCGCCAAGTGCAGTCTTGATGGCCTTCAACTTCTGCCCCACAGAAAGAGTGTCCTGGAACTCCAAGAAAAAAGTGCCTTTGGCCGCTTCCTTGCCTGCAAACGGGCCACTGAGCAGCTCCCGCACGTCCTTGACCGTAAACCTCTGCACCACATACGAAATGTGGCGTTTTTCGTCGACGATTTCATATGAAACCAAAACATGGAGCTCCAGGCCCGCCTCATGGCATGGCGAGATAGAATCTATGGATATAAGTGTCCACAGAGCCGCCGAAGCCGGGACTTTTCCCGCAAAACCGCCTCTTTCGCCCCCTTCAGTTGTCTCCGCTTCCCCCTGAGCCCGAGGCATGGGTTTCATTTCATGGATCAACTCCACGGAGAGTTTGGGCGGTATTTGCTTGTCCTTGGGCGTATGATAGTGCGGGTCGGATCTTTGGCGGGCCGCCAGTTCCGTTAAAAAGCCCCAATCAAGGGAAACAAGGTAACAATAAAGGCGGGACGAGGCAGCATCGTAGCACGTGATGCAGATCTTCTTATCGCCCGAAAAGCCCACGCTAGCATGCGTCAAGTACATGCTAGACCCGGTTATAGGAGCTAAACTGGCCTCAATCTTATGGTACTCCACCTTATGTTCGCCCTGGTAATAGAGCACCACGCTACCATCTTGGCGGACCACCACGCACGCCTGTTTCGTAATTATAGGGTGAGCAGCCAACGTGGCCTGATGCAGTTGCACGCCATAGACATAGTGCCTGCCGTCGGGAGAAAGATGCGCCAGCTTGTTAATGATTTGCGGCTTTTCAATGCCAAGCCAACGGAACGCCACCCCGGGACCATGGCCACCGCCGTCTCCGGGCCGGATATCCCGGTAGATCATTTCGATATGGTTATACGACGTGAGCTCGTACAGAGGCCCGTCTTCGTCCTTTGTTTCGGACTTGGAACCCCGCCCCACACCTGCTGTCTGCAGGCCGGAGTCCCGGGTATTTTCAGAAACATCACTTTTCTCCAGATCGGTTTTTTTACTGTCCTTGTCGCTTTTTTCTCTAATGCTGGATTTAGAACCATCCTTGTCGCTTTTTTCCCTGGTACCAGCCCGACTACTTTCCTTTTCATTCTTTTCTCTAGTGGTGGGATCTCTGGATGCAGGGTCCTTTGAATCCTTGGGGTCGTCCCTTTTCTTCGGCCTTAGAAGTCCGACGCCCGCCAAAAGAATGTAGAAGTTACCGTATTCGTCCAAAATCGCCAAATCCGTCAGAAGATTACTCCACTGCACCGTGTGAAGGTTGGGTGGCGCACTACTCTCCAGCGGCTTGATGGAAAGTTCGTGGGGTGGGGCAATCTGCCAGTCGGTGCCGTTTGTGTTTTCAATGAAAGACATTTTGAGGTTGTGACCGTTTGCAGGATCAGTTGCATAGCAGATGAAGCCATTTTTGGACCACGAAATGGCTTGCTCGTGGTGTTCATTTTGGTCGTGGTCGTCTGTCATGCTAGGGAATGGTTTTGGGTGTGTGTTGATGTATATGTTCTGTCACGTGCGAAAGCATGTGATGAACATCACGTGATGAACTACTACTTATTACTTACTACTACTATACTATACTATACTATACTATACTATACTATACTATACTATACTATACTATACTCAACCTGTTAGATCCGACATCCGACATCCGAGGTGTGTCTTTCACGAACCGTCCATTATTTGAGACTACGATTACAGATAAGTTGGCAGTCAGCCACTAAGGCCAACACCTACCAACTACAGTTGACCAGGCGACTCTGCGGTCATAAGTAGCCCGATTCCTCTCTAAGTAGCCATTTTCTCTCTCTGGAGAACCATCAACAAATAAACATAGTAAACAGAGTGATGTATCCATGTCTAATTACGCACACTCTATTCCAACAGAACAATAATCCACTGCACAATATTGAGGACTCACATGACGGTCTTTCCTGGTCTATGATGCTTAAAGTGACTGAGAAGATACAGATCTGGAGACTGCCTCATTAATATATCCTATAGTACCATGAGTATATGAGTATATGAGTCTGAGTCTGAGTCTGAGTTTGGTCTGAGTCTGAGTTTGGTCTGAGTCTGAGTCATAAATCATAAGTCTAAGTCATAAGTCATAAGTCTGAGTCATAAGTCTTATAGGTTTAATCAGCACTCTAAGCTCAACAAACTACAAAGTGCTAGACTATACCAGTTTATCAATCAATTGGGGGCACTAGAGACCATGGTCTATGAAGACTACGGTCGTTGGAGATGATGGTCGTTGGAGATGATGGTCAGTGGAGAGTAGGTGTTGAGGTGTTGAACGCACCGCGAAAATCTGCCATTCATCCACTCTATGATCTCAGGACAATACACCAGATGCTTAGGGCAATATTGCGGTTCTATGCAGGAGTATTTATTGTCGATTATATTGAAAAAAAAATCAATACCACTATAAATTATTATTATTTCAATACCACTTTATCAGTAAACTCTATCACCACTATTGAATTACACCATTAATTTGTACTATTTTTTATGACTAATACTCAGAGCCTAATACTCAGAGCCTAAATTTTAGGCTAGGCCAATATATATGCAGTTTTTAATTAAACTAATCATTAATTTGGGTATGGACCTCGATGTGGAATTCGTTAAAGTTAGGTGGCATTTAAGTACCGTTGATTAGAATGGTCGGAATGTTGCGCTTTAAAACGTACCTTGTGGTGCTCAGGAACTGATACATGATTGGATTTCAATAACTCTATCAAATGAGGGACTTTGGTAATCATATCTGTCATCTGTCATCTGTCATCTATGTCTGATTCTATGTAAGGTAGGTAGCCAATGACTTTTGTTCACAATTGAACTGCTCAGATTTGAGCAGGATCCTCTCTATATATAGGTAGTCCCGGGGACTCCTAAACAATCTCTCCTTCATTGAACTCTTCATTAAACTCGTTCATTAAACTCGTTCATTAAACTCTTCTTCATTAAACTCTTCTTCATCAAACTCTCCGTCATTAAACTCGTTCATTAAACTCGTTCATTAAACTCTCGTTCATTAAACTCTCGTTCATTAAACTCTTCTTCATTAAACTCTTTCATTAAACTCGTTCATCAATTTCTCCTTCATCAAACTCTCCTTCATCAAACTCTCCTTCATTAAACTCTTCTTCATTAAACTCTCGTTCATTAAACTCCTTCATCAAACTATCCTTCATTAAACTCTCCTTCATCAAACTCTCCTTCATTAAACTCTCCTTCATCAATCTCTCGTTCATCAGTTTCTCCTTCATTAAAATCTTCTTCATCAAACTCTTCATTAAACTCTCGTTCATCAATCTCTCGTTCATCAATTTCTCCTTCATTAAACTCTCGTTCATCAATCTCTCCTTCATCCATTTCTCCTTCATCAATCTCTCGTTCATCAGTTTCTCGTTCATTAAAATCTTCTTCATTAAACTCTCCTTCATCAAACTCTCCTTCATCAATCTCTCTCCTCTATGTCTTCTCCAAGACAATACCCAGAGTCAGACGAAAGTTAGACGAGAACCCAGAAAGGCTTAGCTCTAGCTTTGTCTCTCTTCAACAATACCCATCATTGTTTCATCTGGATGCCGTCACATGAACATGTAGTACCCGCACATGTGCTGATCTCTCAAATTAGTCAAACACATGCCGTAAGTTTCAACACGGAGCTAGGGGGTGTAAACCGGGGGTTGCGAAAACGGAGAAACACCCGTGCACCAGGCTACCTCAGCAGAAAAAAGCCCCAACGCAAACGACCTTTTTTTCTCTTCTGTTTTATTAAAATAGATTTGTTAGAATCCTGGAATTCCGGACTTTACAATGCATATTTTAGAGTTTACAATTTTTGCGTGGTGAACTTTTTGGAAGTCCTGTAGCTGGACAATTCCGGTCGCAGCTTTCAATTCCGGTCGTGGCCCTCAATTCCGGTCGCGGTTCTCAATTCCCGCCAAGCTATTGCATACCTTATCAGGATCAGTGCTCATAATTGTATATCTTAGGTAGTGATCTACCTATTGTGGTATTATGATACCTCTTTGCCTGACACGAACACTGACATTGTTAAGGGCCTTCTTCTCAGTCTCCTATCTGCCTCCTACCTGCCTTCATTGTACGAGGTACCAAAATCAATGTGATGAGCTCGGCGACCCGGATGGAATGTGGAGAGTTTTTCCCCTTTGTATCTAGCAACAACCAATTGACTAGTCGACGTCGTTTTCAAATGTCAATACTGAAATAGCTCAGATTCCTCCTTCTGAGAAATCATCAACAAAAAAAATTACTAAACTGAGTACCTGAAGTAACAACAAGAATCTAACAAGTATAGTGTATAGTCAGTTTAGCGTATAATTTAGTATAGTAAATATAATGAAGTGTGTACTAGAAGTATTGTATGGTCAGTCTAATTTATACTGTAGAGTCTGTAGAGTTTGTAGAGTTTGTAGAGTTTGTAGAGTCTGTAGAGTCTGTAGAGTTTGTAGTCTGTAGTCTGTAGAGTTTGTAGTCTGTAGTCTGTAGAGTCTGTAGTCTGTAGTCTGTAGAGTCTGTAGAGTCTGTAGTCTGTAGAGTCTGTAGTCTGTAGAGTCTGTAGAGTCTGTAGTCTGTAGAGTCTGTAGAGTCTGTAGTCTGTAGAGTTTAGTAAGAAATAATATATGGTAGTATGAAATAGTAATCAGCCTTGACTGACCTTCTAGACTTCTAGACGTGACATTCTGGGCATTCTGAACCTGAATTTCTAGGCTTTTAGATCTTTTGAGGCTTTTAGATTTTTTGAAAAGTACATTCCATTGCTAGGGACTTTCCGTGTCCTAGGCTTCTACTTCTGGGGTCGTTCTGTAGTAAATGTTAGTATATGTTAGTAGAAATAGTATAATTTAGTATTAGATTCCGTATGGGTAGTGCACAGGGATTAAACTCAAGTGCCCAAGTAATCGCCAAGTCGGTTCGTCGTCACTACATCCTTTTTAGCTCGCCGTTACTATTGACTACTCTCCTGTAGAGTATTCAAGTAAGACCAATTCCTCATCCTGAGCGATCATCAACGAATATAGTTATCAATTAGGTATAGCATAAATGTACCAAAGAACATAACAGGTAGTATTGTCAACAAGTACCTAGCATGTTCAACAAGTACCTAGCATGTTCGGAGTCAAGGTACTTCGTTCATGTGTTGTATGTGTTGGAACACGCGACATGTGACTGATGAACTTGAGACCAGTACATGTGCGGGTACTGCATGCTCATGCCAAGCTATCCAG
>NKZI01002475.1:0-25237 GCA_002370645.1 Metschnikowia sp. 00-154.1 | reverse complement strand
CACTGTTTCATCTGTCCTGCTTACATGCAGTCACCTGGAACATGCAGTACATCAGAGATGTACTGATTCCTCATGTTCCAACAGTCTTAACTGAGGTGCGAGGTGGGTGAAAACTTTTCACCCATCAGTGACCTGCACATAGTACGTCACATGTCTGCATACAACATATCCACGAAGTACCCTGCATCAATTCTCGCTAGGTACTCATTGACACTTCTAGAACTTTTTTTTGCCAGCCTTGTCTGGGGAGTCATTATCGAGCCATTGGTCTTTTATGCCAAACTTGATGAAGTATTGATACCACTCTCTAGCTTCTCATATATTTCGAGCGGTGTGGAATTTAGGGCATTATCTTATGGATTGGATCACGATCCTGTCGAAATTACCTTACAAGAAAACTACGCTTACACCAAAGATGCGAAGTTTTTGGCTTTCCACAATGGCTTAGTTGGCTTTGGTACCATAGTCGATAAGGTGAAAGTGGAGTTGGATACAAAACAAAGGTTTTTGAAAGATCTTTTTTACTCATGCGATGCATTCGACCAGAAGGTGTTCGTAATTAGACAAGGGGAAACGTTCAAACAGTTTGCATTTTGTTTCGAAGTGCAAATCTACCTCTTAATTTATGACATTGGGAGTGCTGCATCTCTTTTTTTGTATACACAAACCTCTTCCTGAATACGAGAAACATCTTTTTGAAGGCGTAAACCCTCTTGAGTGTGGCAACCCTTTTATCTGACTTTGGAACACAAGCCAGATAGAAAGAAACGCTAAATTTATTGATTCCTCCATGTCTAAAATAAGTGACTGCTTTTGTTTGAGTGATCTTAAGCATACATCTTCCATTATTTTGGAATTGTAATTGAGCTTTTTTCTAAATTAAATGTGGCTAGAAAGTCGTCCACTAACCAAACTGATGACAAAGCAGTAGCTTTTCATCTGACACTAAGAATAAGACTGAATATTTTCAATCTTTAAAGTGTACGGCTTCCAACACCAGAAAACTATTTTGCTGTATCTCCCACCAATGTTTGTAAACGCTATACCAATCACCCTACTTTTTGCATGTAAGGGTCCACATTGGCAGTCACGATGTGAAAAGAGTTTTGCAATTATTTCCTTTGAATGGCTACTTTTATTACATTATCTATGTCTGAATAATGAATAATTTCCAAGACCTTAGCATACACAATTCTCTTTGTCACTAAGGCTTGCAGAAAATCTGTTAGCACGTGTATTCTTTTACTCTCTGCTTTCATATTTTAGTCGCAAGAATTTTTGATGAACGTTTCAAATCATAAGGATATCGGAGTATTGATGTCAGTCTTGAAAGACGTGCAGACTCTAGAGAGCTGTACACATTGGGCACTTTGGGCATTCCGTAACAGGACCTGTATTTAGTCATGAAATTACAAGTTCATGATGGGATAATAGAGCTGACTCTGCTTTTGGTGACCGGACTCTTCCGATTCAATCCGATGAGAAATTTAATTCATGTGTCTTTTGACGTTTTTGATAGTCATGTAGTGCTATGAATAAAAGTAAAAAACGAGCAGTTACAGCAAGAATTTTGGTGAAAATAATTTTTTACCACCAGTGTTGATCTTGCGGGGAATCTACACACCTCGTGAGAAGTCAATGGTCACTTGCTACAGTGAAATCAAGCGAACGACCATGCAAGTAAAGCAGCTCACACTTAATGCATGAGCAAATGAGCACATTTGTAACTAATTAAGAATAAATTAGTCTGTATAGCCTTGGACTTTACCTGTAACTTGTTTTTCATGGTAGCCAGGATTCCTATTACACAGGAGGGGCGTGACTTGTTTGCATGAGGACATTAAAAAGGTTTTCAATTATTTACTGAATTAGGAGTTCAATAATGTCTGCAACAATGATATGTTCAAAAAACCAATTAGAATCAAATGTCACTAGTGTGTCGTCGGTTGGAGCTTTTAAGATTGTAAAGAGGTTCCCTCACCCGCGTATTTCATGGGCACATCTGGTGGATCAAGCAGTAATCATCGAGACTGATCCAGGGTTTCATACCCACCATAGACCAAGAAGCTCACAGCTTCAACTTATGTTTTAGGATATATATTGATATACAGGCAAAGCCTTGAATGAGGTGCGTGTGTTGAACTTGCGGGATATCTGTACCTCTTGATCACGTGCCTTCTGGCACGTGAGCAACGTTCAGGTTCACGTGTCCTACCGGAACGTGAATGGAGGAGCATACAAGTGTTAGAATTAACACTTGATGCATGAACAGATGATGACATTTCTAACGTAAGGAGGAAATGGTCGCTAGAAGGATTATTCAAGCCAACCTGCATTTTGGCTGATATGCAGGCCAGTATGACTTGGCCTATAAGGGGTAATCCGCGTCGTTGAGACAGGGCGGATAAGTAAATCTGTCAAGGCGCCCCCAGGTTGAGTTTATAGGAATCTAAAAAACGTCATCACCCTTCTACAATTTCAGGCGCAAAGTATTTAGCGCCAACAGCGTGGTGTGTGAAAAGCTTTCACTCACTGGTGACCTGCACATAGTGCATCACTTAAACGCATACAACGCATTTACGAAGTACCTTGACTCCGTACATGCTAAGTACTCGTCACAGACTAATTGAGTTGAAAAAAAACCTTGATGAAATTTGCTGGATACATTAATTGAATCATCAGATTCTCCATCAAGAGCTTGAGCTACACGTGAAGATCATTTTGTGAGTCTAATAGCGGTTGAGATATTAGCACCTACTCCCTCAGAAGATATTGATTAATTACTTTAATGGAATTAAGACCGTTTTACTTCACAATTCTCAACATTCAGCATTTGCCGTTCTTCTTTCATGAAATTTAACGCTTAGCATTATTCGTCAAAGATCTAGAAGCCAGTTTCTGGTGTCCCTCGGGTTCCTTAGAAGGAGTGAGATAGACATCTACTGGGGAACATGTTACGAACGGCAAATTAAGGGGTTCAGTCACTTAAAGATCCCAGAAGGAGCTTTGAGGGTTCTTGCAAAAGTGGGTAAAAATATCCGTAACCTTGAAATCGTCATCCAATTGTACATTAAATGGACGCACTCTCGCACCTTCACCAATAACTAAATAATTGTTGAGAATACCAAAGACCTTCTGAATGTCACCTTCTACAGTAGTAACGACTCCCTCGTTCAAATCAAACGTGGAGATAGGAGAAGCTCTTTCAGTAAGAAGACCAATGAAACTGACGTTGGGAGTAAACACACTGCTGATGGCCTCAAAGTTGCCATCAATTCTTGAGTAGAGTATCCGAGGGTCTGCCCAGGCAGTTATAGCGAAGATTAAAATAATAATCAGAAAATTTTCATTAATGGTATTTGATTGTAATGATTTGTGATGAGGATTGAAAGATATAGTGCCTCACATATTGACTGCCAGCGGACAGAATCCAAAAGGAGTGACACATTGTTTTAGAGAAAAAGACAAAGGAATCTGTGATGATGAACTAGGATAGAAAGGTTATTTAGCACATGGCCCAGAAAAAGTTTTTCTAAATTAGCACGTTCGTAATAAATTGCTGTGCTCTGTGATTGATGCCAAATCAAAACTCTGGAAAACAGCAGCCTTGTGTTTCTTATTGAATCTTCACTTCTACACTGTTCTTTACCTTTATTCTTATCCTATCTCAAAACTCACTAGTCAGTTTGCTTCTCGACCCTTTTTTTTCAGACTTCACCTCCTGCTTTCCTTCCTTTAACAAACCCTCATCAACACATAAGATGCCTTGAGCTAGTCGAAAGATTACAGTTATGCGAAGCTTGAAATTTTTGAAACATCTGGTGAAGCTACTTTTTCACTTTAATAACGAGCCCAAGTGGTATTCAACTAGCATTTGAAGCAAATAGAAGTAAATATAGTCACGACGTAAGATTTTTGCTGGCACTATTTTCACTACGATTTTTAGGATAGCATTAGTGTATGATGCAACGATACATAACAATAGCTACAGCCAAAATTTCGTATACTACTACGGAAACGGATTAGTAAAACACTGACTAGAACTAATCTTTTTTTGACGATAGAACAGTGTAATATCGGTCAAAGTATCAGGCCAGCGACTATTAGTGCGAGCAAGAACTCGTTTTTAGAGTATGTTAAAATAATATGGGTGTGTTAGACAATATCACATCAATAAACAATCTTTAGCATACGTATGATAAAATTACCTCTTCCTGGTACATTACTATTTTCCGGAGATGCTCTTAGTTTCTCTCGTATTGTCATATTTTATTTCTGGTGCAGCATCTCGTATGACCTCTGAATAAAACCAGGAGATTTCAAAAATCTAAAGACATGTCGGCATAGGCTGTGTGTAAAATAAAGAAGCGAAAGTAACCGTATTCCCCCCTCCCCCAAAAAAAAATTAATTTACTTAACGTCGGTGGTTAGTACAGACTGAAATATACGCATTTCGCACTATATTTACAAGCCTTTGCGTAATTACCATCACCAATCATAGTCGCGGTGCCTACATCCAGCACCGAGCACGCTCAGCTACTCACTATTCTCCACAAGACTCATCTCTATCCATATCATGTCTGCCTACAAACAAGCTGGAATCTCCTTGACCAGAGCCATGGACATTGCTGCCAAGGCAGTCAGAAACTCGTTGAAGGCCGACTTCCGTGTCGCCGCCGAGAAGAGAGGATTCACTGAAATCAAGTCTCAAAAGTTCGAGAACGGCAAAGCTTCCGAGCCAAAGAACTTGGCTAAGTAGAGGTTTTTGAGTACATCTCGTCGACTTCAAGGAACGTCGTCATGATGAATGATTCACATAGATATATGGTTTAACTGAATATACTGAGCATGTTATAGCTATGTAGAGCGGAGAGGACGAACCCTTGCCCGGTTTTTATTTTTGGGTCCTAAATGCTTCGATTCTAGTCTTCAATCTTATTCGATTCTAATTGATCGTCTATTCTGTTGTCTAATTATACTATTGCCCGTGTTCTTCACCTCAATAAATACTATATACACTGTGTCTGCGCGAGCCCTAGGAAGTGACGTTGCTAGGGGCATTTATGCGTCTGACGTTTTCTGCCTCTTTCACAAATTGCTGGAGCATCTTGTCACGTACGTCGTGCGGCAAATCTTCCATCATAGACATGATCTTGACGAGATCCACCTCGTAGCTCTGCCTTTTCTCGATCTCCTCCGCCTCGTGGTCCAACTGTTCCTGCATCTGCTGCTCTTCCTCGTTGATCTTCTCCTCGTGTTCCTTAAAGGTCTTTTCATCTAAAAGCCTAGAGAGTTCAGAAGATGGGTCATTGATGAGCTTGATAAACTTGCCCTGCTCCACCACCTTACCGTGCTTGCCAAGCACAATCACATTCTCCGACTTAGATATCGTAGAGAGTCTGTGCGCAATGGAAATGATGGTCATCTTTCCTTGCGAAGTGAGCTCACGGAGTGTTTCGTTTATCAAAGTCTCCAGCTTGGAGTCCAATGCAGAGGTGGCTTCATCCAAAATCAATACTGCGGGACGCTTTATTAGAGCACGCGCAATAGCTACTCTTTGCTTCTGGCCCCCAGAAAGAGATGCACCTCTGGATCCAATAATAGTATCGTAACCATCGGGGAAAGACTCTATGAAGTCACTGCAGTTTGCCTGGCGAGCCACATCTCGAATGTCTTTCATTGTGAGCACGCTCAATTGTTTTGGAGTTAGTCCATACACAATGTTTTCTAGAATGGTACCCGAGAGAAGAACTGGCTCCTGCTGAACAATTCCAATGATTTTTCTCCTAAGCTCTCTGACCTGGAGGTCATTTATATTGGTTCCGCCAATCTCCACGGTTCCTTCGTTCACGTTGTAAGATCTTAAAAGAAGACTTGCCACGGTTGACTTTCCTGCCCCCGAGGGAGCAACGAAACAGGTGCTTGAACCTGAAGGAATATCAAAACTCACACCGTCAAAGATCAAGTCGTTAGGACGCGTTGGGTAGCTGAACTTGACGTTTCTGAACGAAATGTCATTGGCAATAGGGCCAATCAACTTCTCACCTTTGACTGAGGGTACACGGTCCTTGAAATCGATCAATTCAAAAAGCTTCACTCCTGCTCCTGCGCCTTTCATCAACTCCATATAAGTCGTTGTAAGACTGTAAAGTGCCATGTTGAAGTTTTCTGAGTACATGGTGAATGCAACAACGTCACCCGTGGTCATTTGACCATTGAGAATTAAATAAACTCCGAGCGCAATACACGACAAGTAACCTGTATGGTAAAGCGAGTAGATCGAGACCGAGTAATTAGACTGAGCCAAGGCCTCCTTCTTGGCCACGGCCACGACATTCCGCAACTGCGTCGAGTACTTACGAAGCTCTTTATCCTCGCCTGTGAAAGCTTGGATCAATTTGACCGAGTTCAACGTCTCCTCACTGACTTTAGTTAAACCAGCAGTGGCATTCTGCAATCCTGTTGACAAGGAGCGAATCTTCTCGCCGTACCACACCGAGCCGAAGGTGATGGGAGGTGAAATTAACATCATCACGCCAAATAAGATGGGGTTAATGGAAAACATCATGTAAGCACTGATCAAACCAAAAAGTACGTTTTTGAGTCCGTCCGGTAAGTTGCTTGTGATGGATCGGGATACCACATATGCATCGCTGGAAAGCCGAGAAATGAGATCTCCGGCCTTATGCTTGTCCAGGTCATAGAAGGCAGCATCGTGTCTCACCAAGTGTTTCATGACTCGAAGACGAAGCCGCGCCACCAATCTTTCACCCAATATCTTCAAAAGCCAAATTCTGGCCCAGAAACAGAGCGCACTCGTCATCATGAACGGCACCATCACGCCGAAAACAGTGGTATATTTGTAGCCCCAGATCATCAAGTTGCCATCTTCGTCCTTGAGATTTTCGTTGAAAGCATCAATAGCAGAACCCACCAATTTGACCGAAGTCGTTGGGTAGAGCACAGCAAACAAAATGAACGCTAGTGCGTAGATAAATAGTTTCAAATCCGGCCGCCCAAGCAGAAAAATGCGCCGGATGGTTCTCCAGTTTTCCCGAAAATTGATTTTCTTATGTGCCTCCTTCTCCCGTTCCTCCTTGATGACTTGCTTCTTTTTTAGCTTCGACTGTTCTAAATGTTTAATCACAGGCTCATACTCCAGTATGGCTTTCGTCACTTGTTCATTACTTTTAGAAACCAGTTCTGAATCCATATTGGCTTCCGATTTCAGATTAGCTTCTGAAAGTAGCCTCTTTGCAAGTATCGTGATGATTCGCTTCTCATGATGCATGATTTGGCGAGGGTATATGGATGAAGGTTTCTTACAAAGCAAGCTAAACGCACGTGCCGGGACACAAAGTAATACCTGTTTATGACACTTAAGACCCACAATACTTCGTGGTATTAACATGGGTCTCACAGACCCTAGCGATAGCATTGTGCAGAAGCTTTGCAGTATATTGGTCGGTCGTTGTGAGTGCCCGAGAACGAAACGCTCGTGTGTGCAGGAATGTAGTCATAAAGCTTCACGATATTTTTTGAGCTGCTATACTAAACTGTTCGACCAAACTTTTCTACCAAAATGCTCTATCTTAAATTTTCTAATATTGCTCCGAGGTTCTCATTGATCAAACCCCTCTATCGGCAAAACTCTGAATCATACCAACTTCAGACTCCTCGTACTCGCGGACCTCAATGGTTCCATCCTCCTTCAAAAGAGTGTTGGCCTGAATAAGCTGCTTTCTGGGCAATTTCTTCAGGAGCACCACGTCCCTGAACTTGGCGTAGTCCTCAGTGACCTCAGTGATTTCGTCGTAGTAAGCAAGTCCCTCTTTGACGTTGGCAGTAGTCTTGAAGATGTGCAAGCTGGATAAGAAGTCACGCAAAGCAAGCACCGCTTCTTTGTCAAGCTTACTTTCGTCGATGGCTAGCTCCAAGTCCTCATAGTCTTGTTTGGAATGCTTGAGCGAAACTACTCCGGCTCTGTGCAAGCACTTGAAAATTCCGAATCTGGCCTGCATGTGAGGCTGACCCCATTTCTTGGACTCGGGATCCCAGAACTCCAATCCGATCAAACCTGCTCTGGCCATGAGAAGAGTAGCAATCAACTTCACGTCCTTTTGGTTTTCGTCACCCTTGATTTCAAAAATTGGAAGAACCTCTGAGGGCTTGAACAAAATGAGGTACAATGCAACCAATTCGGCTCTACACTCTTCAAAAGACCCAGCAGTTGCTCCAAACACTGATCCCCATGTCGCATTTGGCCCGTAGTATGTCTTGATCTCGGGGTGTGCCTCCTTGTCGAAATTGAACTTACCCTCGCTTGTTTCCTGCAAGAGCTTACCAGTACCATGACCAAGTAACTCGTGCAAACCCACCTGGACCTCAAAAGCATCGTCTCTCCACTTTCTGAATTTTGCTTGCAAAGATTCATTGACGAAACTGATGACCTCCTCCTTTTTTGGTTTCTTAGGGTTAGCACTCAAGACATTCCCAAGAGACACGTTTTTAAAGCCAAAGTTCAACCTTACATCGTCATAGTTTGGGATATTAATACCTGCAGGAACACCCGATCCGGCAAAAGTCAAAACCTCCAAAGATGTAAAGTCAGGGGGAGTGAACTTGTCCTTCTCATAAAGCTTGTCCCAGGGCAAGAAAGGAATCAAAACCGTAGCATTATTAACCAAAGTGGAGAATTTGGCAGTACGTTCTTGATTGACCATAGCAACCAAACCCTCCCATTCACCACGCACGCCAGAGGGGTCTCTGTAAGTCTCAATAAAGCCAATGTTGGACTCAACTGCAGGACCCAAATCCTTGACCCATTGAATTTGAGACTCCTTGTGGGCGTTCATGGATCCAGTCTCAAAAGACTCGGCGTATGAGGCAAGCATCTTTTCCTGAGTAGCGTTGGCTGCCACGTCTTTTGCTGCCTTCATGTGGTGAGTGATATGAGCAAACTCGGTGGCATGGTCACCAAATTGAATTTTAATACTGACACCACCCTCCAAGATCTCATTTGGGTAGTAGTTGGTGGTATTTTTCTCAACAGCACTAGCTACCTTGACGGTAAACTTGTTGTCGGAGACTTTGGTGACCCTGGTATTTTCCGGCATGATGCCCTTTTTGGCCAAAGCAGAGTTGACGGCCTCGATTTCAGTCTTTTTAATCACTGAAGCGCAGTCGGGGTAGTAGCTGGATAATTGCCCTTTTTCTGGCCACCCCAACAAACCAACCGATGTGGAGTATAAAGGAGCCTCGATTTTCTGGTAAAGAGCGCACAATTCTTCTCCTGCAGTCTTTACAATACTGGCAAAGGCTTTTGAGTCCAATCCTGGCACGAATTTCTTATCCCCGAACGACTTGTAGTTACCCAAGTTGGATAAGAATTGCGAGGCGTACTCCAAGTACAAAATCACAGATTTCTTGTCATTTGGAGCCAAGGCCTGGACGTAGGCCTCGGTGGTTTGAGGGGAACCTAAAGCCTTGTGAACTGCCAAAATCAAGTCGTAAATTCCCTCACTTTCTGGGGACACAGATCTTAAGACTGCCCTGGTACCCCAGTGAGAAGCTCGGGACAAATGATGAGCATATCTCTTGAGTTTATCAGTGGCCAAATGATCAAAATGCTTTTTAGCGGAAAGTAAAATGATTGGTGCTTCAGAGTCAGCTAAAAAAGTAGACATGCTAAGTTTTCGTAGGTCTGTTTTGTTGTAGCTTCGTTACGAGCAGGGGAGCATTCATATTTATGTGGAGACCATTCGCGGCTGCGGGGCCGTTCTCTGGTGTGGCATCATAGCCGTACTGCGCTAACTACTTCCCCACGTGAATCGGGAAAAATTGGAGAAAAAGGGAAACTTCAAGCTCCTTTTTGCTTGAAATACACTATGTCCTTCATTTTACTTTTGACTGACTTTTGACTTTGGCTGTGGCTGGGCAAAATGTCTCTGGCTGGTTGGTACACGTAGCGGTGCTCTCGTTTCCGCACTATGCCAGTTATTGGCCCGATTACCGTAGGTTTGAGTGCAGATTGCACGAGCAGAAAATGGCAACTAAAAAACGAAAAAAGATCAAAAATTCAATAAAATGTTTACTCATATCCCTGCACTGACTAACCTATATTGGGTATGCCTTTGATCAAGTCCCTACAAAACCAAGATACATCGAAAATCAAAAGATATATATGTAGAAAACGGCCACGTGTTCTGTTTTGCAGTATCGGTTTATTTAATATTTTTTACATGCCATTTTCTTTTTTCTGTTCATACTGTTTCCTCATCCCCGTACAGTTTTAGCCAATTCTCCCAAATTAAATAACATAAAATTGGTGTACGGGTGTATCTATTATTGGTTTACGAATCTTGCCGTTGCCTGCACAATATCATCTGATCCAGTGCCCACCTCCGCCTCAGCAAGTTGCGATACACCCAGATCCACAAAATACCTAGTTCCTGTGTTTACCATGGAAAAAATTGATATATCAAAAAACTCAAAGAGTATTGAAGCTCTTTACAACAAAATCGTTCGGGGCGATCCAAGTGCATCCTACGGAGTTTTCACTGTTGACAAGAACGGCGTGCTTGATGCCAGCTCCTCGGGAAACGGAGACTTGAATGAGTTTGTGGACGAGTTCAACGATGGCTCTGTGCAGTTTGGTTTAGCCCGTGTAACTGTTCCAGGCTCCGACGTGTCCAAGAATATATTATTGGGCTGGTGCCCTGACAATGCGCCTGCTAAGTTGCGCTTGTCTTTTGCTGCCAACTTTGCCGATGTGTCTCGTGTTTTGTCTGGCTACCATGTTCAGATCACGGCCCGTGACTCCGATGATTTAGATGTTGAGGAATTGCTTTCGAGAGTTGGAGCTGCCGCAGGTGCTAGATATACTTTGCACAGTGCAACTGCTGGTTCCAAGGGTCCTACTAAACAGATCACGCCAATTACCCCTAAGCCATCTGTGATCAAACCAGTGGAATTCAAGTCAGCAGAGACCAAACCAATTGAAGTTGAATCTAAGCCAAAGCCAAGTTTCGGTGCTAAACCTACTTTCGGTGCTAAGCCCACTTTCGGTGCTAAACCTACTTTCGGCTCAAAACCTTCTCCTGTCTCTAAACCTGAACCCCAAGATGACGGATGGGGTGATGAACAGGAAATTGAGGAGCGGGACTTCGAGAAAGATCCATTGAAGTACGAGCCTTCGGCCTATAAGCCCACTAAAGTGGACATTGAGCAATTGCGGAGCCAGAAGTCTGACACGATTTCTTCGACCCCCAAAGCGAAGTCTATTGAAAAGTCGGATAGTCCTGTACATGAGGAGCCCAAGAGCTTGAGTGATAGAATGTCTGTCTATGAGTCCAACAATGATGGCAGGCTCACTTCTTTGCCAAAGCCCAAAATCTCCAACTCCGTTGCTTCTCGTTACACTCCATCTAATTCTACACCTGGAGCTCCAGTTTTTGGTTCAAAGCCTTCTTATGGATCCAAGCCTCACGTACTCGAAAAATCAGTCAAGAACGATGCCCCGGAGGGTGTTTACAAGGTACACGGAAACGAAAATGGATTGACTCCCGCACAAGCTTGGGCCCAAAAAAGAGGTAAGTACAAGATTGAGGCTAATACTGAAGAGTCTGTCGAGGCTGAAGTCTCGAAAAAGTTGGAGGCAGCTACTATTGATGCCAAAAGTGATGAGGAGGAGGAACCACCTACGGTTCCGAAAAGAGATATCCCATCATTACCTACTGAAAAGAATACTGAAGATGATGAAGAAACGCAGGCTCTTGGACCTACTGAAGCTCGTTCATCCTTATCTGCATTCCCTGCTCCACCCAAGAGAAATATTCCTGCTCCACCAGCCCAAGCGGCAGATGAAGAAACGGAAGAAGAAGAAAACGAAGCACCTGCCCCAAGTTTGCCAGCTCGCAATTTGCCACCTTTGCCCTCTAGAGAAGAAATTCAGGCACCTTTTGAGCCAGCCAAGTCTGAAGTACCATCGAGTGAGGATTCCATTACTGCTGTTGCTCAGTACGATTATGAGAAGGACGAAGATAACGAGGTGGGTTTTCAAGAAGGTGATTTGATTGTAAACATTGAATTTGTGGATGAAGAGTGGTGGTCTGGTACAAACCCAAGAACCGGAGAGACGGGAGTTTTCCCTGGCTCGTACGTAACCGTTAACGAAAATGAAAAAGCTTCGGAAACTGAGCAGGAGCACACTGAAAACGGCGTACAGCCTGCCAGCTCTTCTGGAAAGAGCGCAATTGCTGAATTTGATTATGAGAAGGAAGAGGATAACGAAATTGGATTCAAGGAAGGTGACTTAATTGTTGAGATCGAATTTGTGGATGAAGACTGGTGGTCTGGAAAACACGCTGGTACTGGAGAAGTGGGTGTGTTCCCCGGCAACTATGTCAATTTACAATAGACGGCAAATGGCCAGTTTTGATAAAAAAAATACAGGCAACTTCATTCGGACCGAAGATACTCGCTCACAGCGTCTCCCCAAACCTGTCGTCTTTTGTAGAACGCTAAGTCATCAGGAAGAGACTCGATAGCTTTAGCAAGCTCGGGTCCAAGGCCCTCGGCTTTTATATCTTTCACAGGAAACAAGTAGGTCCTGACCAACATGATATTCGCTCTTGATTTCGGAAGCCTCGTAAGAACTTGGCGCTCGCATCTCATAAAACAAGCATTGTCGAAATCTATATCGCCGACACTAAGTTTTTTAAACTCATCGCCTTCTCTTGCATGGTGATCTTCAATTTTGAATAAGACCCCATTAGTTTGAATGGACCAATTGGTACGTACCCACAAATCTTTGGGCTCGAGCTTATTGAAGAACCTGTGCATGGGGGATATAAGACGCGTCTTATACTGGGGCACTGGCTTATGTATGAAGGAAATAGGCTGGTCAAAATTGACCGACGGATCGAATCCTGCAGGAGAGCCTGTAATGGAAGCTCTTAGCTTATAATCCTCATCCGGGTCACTGGGGTCGTCCTTGAGCATAATCAAAATGTCTTCCTCGAGGTTTCCGGTGAGTACATTTAAAAGGTACGAAGGCTTGCAGCTGTCACCCACCAAAGGGAAAGTATCATTGTTGATCAAATTGGAGACAAGATTTTTCTCTTGGTCCGCCTTGAAATAACCAGGATATCTCTGGCATAAGAAATGTGTGGCAGTGTTGTAGAACTCTTTGAGGGCGTCCTGAGCACGTTTACTTTCGTTGCAAAACATCATCTTGTGTTGGAACTGCTCCATATATTCGCAACGGAGCCTAGTATTATCTAGGTACGTTTTTTCGATCAAGATTAACTCATTACGATCGTTGGCAATGTTCCTGATACCAAGAGAAGGATTGAAGTTCTTCTTTCCCTTGAAGGGTCGGATATATCTAGGTTCACATGTGTCCCAGCGAAAATCTGAGTCGACGGCATTAAGTCTGTCGTCAAAACGGGTGACAGGTCGAAAGTATGCCCGAATAATTCGGCGCCATTTTATAATTATCAAAAAGAAAATGAAAACTATGGCTATTATAGTGATCATGGTACCACGCGAAAGTCTAAATCAGTGGATATGCGCACGATTTATGTGGTTCGGCTTATCTTATTTCCCACACTTAGTAGGTCAGAGCGAATGCGCCAAAGTTCCGCTCAAATTCCGCGCGGAGCTTCGATTCCGATTTCCTTTACTGGCCGAATTCAGGCGGTGTGCAGATACACTGCATCTAGGTGAAACAATACAATTAGACCTCTATTTTGTCCTTAGTGCAGTTTAGACATTGCCTGTTTCGCATTTACTCGATTGAGATGTCAGTGCTAATTACTGCTGCTGTTCGGGTATGCAGGACAGGCTGCTGGGCGCAAATTTGTGGTCGCTCACCACTCTCAACATTAGCAATAAGTCAAACCACTAGGCATTTTCACAGCTCAGATAAACTATAGCCAAAGCTCGCATTATATTTTTAATTTATCTAATTTTTGTCCTTTAACTTTATTCATCACGAGTCACGATTCTATTCCATTTTCATATCAACACGACCCTTTTGTATCATCCTATAATCTGTATCGTCTGGCAAGACTTTTTTTAGGTAAATGGAAGACCTAGATGATGAGCTTCCAAGCCCATTGCTGTGTAATGCATTTGTTCCTTCGACTCCTTTGAAGCCGATTTTAAAAGAATCTTCCGCCGGAGCTTCCTCATTAAGGCTAAATTTAGAAGGCACTTCTGCTGACGGTTGTCCTAAAAATGTCCAGTTTAGTACCCCGTTGGAAATCCCCGGCAATGAGTTGATCCTTACCACTTATACCCCAAGGGGGCTTGCTGCATCTCACAAAATTAGAAAATTTCAAGAGATGCTTTGCAACTCCTGTGATGCCCTTAAAACAAAGGTATCTACCACCAAAGAGGATTGTAGGCAATTTTGGTGGAACAAAGAAAAAAAGAGCTGGTCTTCTCTACAGTGCTTTACGCCTTCTATTTTTAGTGACGACAGTGGCAGTGACTCTGTGACGGATTCTTTATTGTTTAATTACAACCCTGGCTTCTTTGAAGCCAGTGCCTCGGCAGTGAGAAATTGCAGAAATCGGTTTTTAGAGAAGCTCAAGAAATCGCTTACTTCTGAGCAAATGAGTCTGGAGGACGTTGCAGAGCCGGAATGTGTGCTGCTCCTTTCAAATATGCAACCTGAATTTGGCTCGTTTTTAAGCGACTACGCGCCTATGGATTTGATTTCAATTTCCTTTGATTACGGATTTTGGGAAGAGCCTGAAGAAGGTCTGGATATGGAATTTCTCCGTACTGATCAAGACAGTGATTTGATTAGTATCACATACCATTTCAAAGAAATTGAGGGTACTGAATTCCATCTTGAGTCGAATAATGAGCAGCTCGACGCTCGCTCCTTGGACACTTTAGAAGAAAAAAGAAGTGGGTCCCCCCTTCTTAAATTACAGGATGATTGGGACTTTTTTGACAACGAATCTCATTGTGTTTTCGAATTTCGCCCCGACAAGGAGTCAAAATTACTTTCCTTCAGATATCAACTGACCGATTCTCATTCTGAGCCTGAATATTGTGCACCAGGCCCAGAAACAATAAATAAAGCCACGTTCCACTCCTTTCCCCTCAAGAGTCCGGCAATGGCTCTGCTGTTACACCTGCATTTTGCAGACCCGCTGGTTTTTCTGAATGCTAATTAAATATCGCTCTTGTCAAAAATCCGTGGTCATTTTGAATTAGTAGCTCCATGGCATTGCTCCGAACCCGTACACCCCCTTTTTTCAACAGACTGTTTCATGAGCTTCATATAATAGAAATAATTCAAGGTTTTAATACATATAATTTACACATCAAAGTCATCATAAGTCATTAATCTATAGAGTTGCAATCATTATGAGGTTGGCACTAAGTAGTTCATTGGCACAGGCATTCCGCTAGACAACTCCAACTTTTCCACCAGAGGAAAATTTGCCAACAAAGAACGCACTGCGTAGGGACGTTCTCCCGTTAAGAGTTTATCGTTGAAGTATATACCTCTGATGCGGTGAACCATGAAACTTAATTTTTTCAAAATGTCGCACGCAATTGTAGTGACGGTGAGAAACTCGTGCGATTCTGCCAAGTCGTTGAACTGCATACTTTGCCTGGTGCGCGTTATTGTGGAGTCAAAGTAAAAGTATGTGTTGAGGAGTCTGCCGCATTTCTGGTAAGAATTTTGTAATTCGTTGAAGTAGTCGATGCATTCACTAAGAAATTGTTGAACAAACTCCACCCCATTGAAGAACATGAATATGATTTTTCCATGGAACATGCCTGACCGAGGATCCGAAAGACCCTCCAAACTCAAATGAGTAATGAGGTCCTTGAATGAGTCCAAGTAAACCAGGTTGTCGTTCTTTGGAATCTCCTCCTTCTTTTGCAATTCGAGCAAAGCGGTTTCTACTTGTGTAACTGCTCCGTTAGTCACAATCAAGATGTCATAATCTGAGATTGGAACACATGTATATTTCTGAATCATTTTTTTTTATTTGTTTTTATTTTTGGCGAGAAAAACTATTCCGTGACGTAGGGTCTCAAAACTGGGGTAGATAGCTCAAGATTGACAAGTGGATTGCTAGGTGTGTGAATAAATTATTGGCTTGCGATAAGAGATAAGCAAAATCCTTTTATATGATCGGCCTCTGAACGGCGTTTTTCTATCGGCCTTTTTTGTATAAGTACCCCATGTTTTCCCTCAAACTTGGCTGCGCTTTCCCAGACCGGGTGACATTTTGCGCGCCGCGAATTGCGCAAATGCGCCGAGACGCAGCAATATTTGTGGGGAATACTGTATATGCTTAATTATGTCAAAAGTGCCGTATGAGAAGCTGCGGATTCGGACTTCCTTTTATTCGCAAGATTAAATACAATGCGTGTTATATTGACCAGGGGCGCAAACCAGGACCAAAATTTGCTCGTAAGTACTTTTCCCTGATGCCGAGAGTCGGTATTTCTTGGCTGTTTGACCTCGTTTCCACCTCGTGTTAGTTACTATGGTGGAGAAAAATTATGAGAGCGCACTTGGAATGGAGTCTGTAAACTATTAGGTTCAAACTTCACGCGTGAGTGTGTTTTCTGCACCCCACTCTCATCCCCAACAATCTTGGCGCAGGCTCATTCCTTTCGCGGCTTGTTTCAACAGTGAACCTCTTATAATTGCCAATGCTTGTACGAAAGTAAAATGAAATAAAAGGACCTCTTGCATTGAATAATTACCGTTTACCCTAACCTAAATAGTGACCTGCCCCCATAAGTGGGCTTGACCTTAATTGTAATTTGCCGTTGATCTACAACGGACCTCACTCGTTGTTCTCAGAGTCCGCAGTTACATGGGCATTCAGGACGGCGTGGTCTGAATGGCTTATGTTTTGACTTGTTGAATCAGTAACTTCCGCCGTCTCTGAATCAATTGAATGTTGAGCACACACTCCTATTGAATTCAAATCTCTGCTTTCTGGTATATCAATACCCTTCAATAAATCAGGCACGAGGTGCTCTGGCCCGGCCAAGTCCTCACTACCATCTAAAGCTGTAACCTCTTCGATATTAGAGGAGCCATTGGTGCTTTCTGAGTCTCCACCACTATCATAATTGGGCGGAGTTTGCGGAATAAGGCTATTCAATGTTATGCGCTCTTCCGCAGATGCGTCGGTATAGGCATTGTAGCTGAATTTGTCGTGATCGTAGTCCGTCTCCCTTTCATGCAAGCCCCAAAAGTCCGGGGGAAAGTCGTTCTCTCTCTCTGACAAGTCATTGTCATCATCCACCTCCGATCTCTCCAACAATATATCACCATTGAATTTGTTATATGCCGGCGGAGCCGGGCCACTTCCTTCCAAAGGCGCAAACCCCCATTTTTTCACATTCCCTTCAATAAAAACATACCCAAGCTGGCCAATGTTGACATGGACTGAACATAAATTGTTTGCACCGATTATGGGATAGATCTGGCCATTTTCCGGTAGTCTGTAATTTTTAATATGCCCGCCAATTTTCAGCTCACTCACCTTCTTTCCGTTTCTGGTGAAGAAAACAGTGCCCGACCGAGCCCTGTAGCCAACTCCAACCACATCACCCTCGATTAATTGAGGAAATGGTGCATCACTCGTGAAGGGAAATGGCTGGCTATAACGTCTGTATCCGTCACTATCGTATGAGATTGATTGGGCGTGTCTGCCAGGCAACCGGAACCAGGGATAAGGTTTGGGTCCGAGGCCAATTGATATAGTGGTCTCCTCGGGGTTAGGAAGCGAAAATATTTTGCTTTCAAAGTAATATACGTCATTAGCTTGCGGTATCGGCAAATTTGTTTGCGTGGAACATTCAAACTTCTTAAAAAAGTTAAGCTCAAACTTCTGAACAATAAGAAGATCATTATTGCTAAGCATTCCATCTTTGACAAACTCCCAAGCCTTTATGCCCCTCTCTTGAATACTCAAATTTTGCGATAGCGTAAGTGCGCCTCTTAGATAAGGATTTGTGGCGACAAAGTCTTTAGCCTGAAAGAAAATCTCCTGTTCGTCCAGATTAAGCTCCAAGTAGGCCTGATTGTCCTCTCGTCTGCTCAAATCCTCTTCGGAAATACGCCTGTGGAAAGCAAAAGCACAGTAGAGAGCAGCACATGAAACGACTATGCCTAAGAGGGTGAGCACTATGACAAATATGATATACATGACATCACTGGAGACTTCTGAATCGAAGCGAAACTCGCCTTTCGTTGGAACTATGGGTAAGCACTCCGACCGTGTGATAAAGGCTATTGAGCCTAACGCACAGCGTATTCTGTGGGAGAACATGTGGCCTTATCGTGTAAATCTAGGGCTAAAGGGTGAGAAGCTGATAGTAAAATGTACTGTGCACGACCTCGTAGTACTGCACATCGTATACGAAGAAAAGTATTATGCCAGGTTCTTCGAATGTAATTCGAATTGTGTGTGTAAAACCAATTAGGATTAAAACCAAGCTGTTAGTACAGTACTGGTAGCTCTTTCATGCCTTTTGATTATATATTTGTACTCGTGAAGTCCTATCTAGATCAATCTTCTCTAGTTTCTTGATTTCTCTTCTGATTCAACTTTCGAAAGCTATGAAGTCTGTTTGATAATTGTACAGCTGTAAAACTAAGTCCTACTCTAAATGGACTACGTTACAAATATTAGTAAAGCACGCATGTATTCAAATGTTTGCAACTTTTTGAAGTGACTCACATAAACGAAATATCGTAAATCTTCGCTCCCTCTTTCGAATCATCATGAGTGCCCTCAAATTCGACCAATACAAATCTCGAATTCGTGAGCTCTGGAAAATCAAAATTTGTAACATTGAAAGCCTTTTGCAAACGAACACCTGCTCCTTCTTGATCTGCTTCAGAAGGAGTGACGGTTCCTGCGTACACTTGCTTGAATTTAACAATCACTTCATTGGCCCATTTTAAATCAAGTAAGGTGTTGATTTGTGGTTGAGCAGCATCAGAAATGTTCGAAACATATTGATCATGAGTTTGAAGAGAGTTGTCTAAGACGGCATCTTCCACAAATATCCGAAGCCCTTTAGCAGGCTTGTTACCCCAGTTGATAACGCCTTTAGAGAGGTACTGCTGGGATTTTAAGTCAATAAAAACTCTTGCTTGGTCCTTAGTTGCGGCTTGCCAGTGGGTGCTATTGTCTCCATCATGCATCAGCTCAGAAACATCTCCAAACAATCCAGTTGAAACATTGGAGAAATGAGCCAACCCGCACTCAGTAAGACTCTCGGGTCTGGACTTTTTCAACAGACTAACTTTGAAAGAGATTTTACCATTCTTAGATAATGTCTTTTTCTCTTTTTTGTCGTTCTTGTGGTTAAAAGCAACCTTAAAATCGTCAACAGAACTCTTCAAACCATCTACTAAACCTTTATTTTCAATCACAAATTCAGAATCGTTTAAAGTAACGTCCAAAGTGTAGTTGAGATATTTCAATCCTTTCACATTAACACCTTGAGGCAAAAGAGACAATTTGGAAGCATCAAATTCCAAGTATCTGACGATCCTGCCTTTTTTAATCTCAAAACTGTAATGAATGCCGAGGATACCCAGCACAAGAAGTTGCAAGAATCCTCCATGTGCTGTCAAGAAAGGAAAAGCGGGGTGAGTTCCTTGGTTAGTCAAAAAGTTATCATTGTTTTGCTCGGAAAACTGTGCAAAAGGACCTCTTAAAAATGGTTGCACCGATTTCATCAAATAGGACTCAGAGGAGCAGCCTTGATCAAGAAGGGCTGAGCTGACGATTGAGAAGATAGGGTAAGTCATTGCTGGACCGGTGCTGACCTGCTTCATAGCGTAGTACTCTAAGTTTGCCACGGCTTGCTCTGGCGTTATGAGCTCATTTTCAAGAGGATAAGTAATCATGATGACATCTGCCTGTTTAACTTGAATAGAGGAATTCATGCCACTGTACTCGAGAACAACATTAGGGTCTTCAGGGGAAACGGGCATGAACATCTGGCCTTTAATGTCCAAAAACTTTTGGGGTACAGTCTTTCCAAGATGCTTGGCCACGGCCTCTATCCACGACATGGTAGCAGAAATGGCCGAGTTGGTGTATGCGGCATTGTCAACATGGTTAGCAAACTCGTCAGGGTCAGTAAGATTGCGTGTGGTATACTTAGACAAAGTCTCGTTGTATTCCACATAGGTCGAGAAAAGATTTGCTGCATCATAGATTATTGGGAAGATCTTCTCCTCGAGGAAGGCATCATTAACCGAACCACTCAAATACAACTTGAATGCTGAGAGTGCGACAGCTGAGCTGACATGATATTCATAATCAAAACATGGTCCTGTGGCAGTACAGTTTCCAAATCTGCCACTTGTCCAAGGATAAATTGCCCCTTCGAAGGTGTCTTTCAGACGTCCTGGAGACTGAATGTTTTTCTTAGCCTGCTCTCTTGTCTCGAGTCTGTAATGTAACAAACTCTTAGAGACCTCTGGATTAAATGGCAAAATTCCAATCAGCATCCAGAGATCAGTGTCCCAGAATACCTGACCAGCGTAAGAGTCCGAAGACAATCCGGACACACTCAAAGCAGATGTGAGCCCCTCTGCTCCCTCACGCATATTTGCATTGAGATGGAAAATCGAAGCTCTGGATGCCAATGTCAACAAAGGGCTGTCTGGGAATTCTACTTCGAGCGATGTCTGCAATGATTTCGACCAAGCTTTCTCGTTTCTTTTGAACAACTCCTTATAGTCAGTCGTCTCCACAAATTTCTTAGCAGCCAGTATAACCTTTTCCTCCAGGTTGTAAGCAGAGACGTCCAAGTCTGTAGTGACTATACCAACTAACTTGGTAAGAAGGATTGATTTTTTTGGTTCGATCAAAAACGTCATTCTCCGCTCAATTTTTTCGTTACCGTTGTCATATTCGTCAGCGACTGTCTTTCCTTCGAAAGAAACTTCAGAGTAAATAGCCCCAAATATGTCACTAAGACCTGCAGGGCTAAAAGACATCGAGATTCCTTCATCGAACTGCTTTACACTTCTCAATGTGCATCGTCTAGAGGTTTTGAAATCCAAGCGGTCAGTTACTTCGATCGTTACATCTTCATCGGTCGGATTCTCAATTGTCACTTTGATCAGGCCCAAGTTGATGTCTTTCTTATTTGCAGACACATCGTACCTAATTTTCACTTTGTCAAGCCAGGTGTATTGAGTAGAAACGATACCCGTTTCCATAGACAAATTTTGAGTGTAGTTGTTAATGGAGCCCCATGTGGTCGGCGATGATGCAGGGTCCAACACCTTGTCATCCATTGCTAAACCTAAAAATGTCCATTGCGGTACGGCCGAAATCACACTATCCCATCCATACTGATATAACCAAGGGAAGTTGCTTCCATTTGTGGACTCCTGTGAGTCGTAAAATCCAGCAACAAAAGCCCCGGCGTATCTCTCATTAAACAATGGCCATCCGTTCGATAAGTCCTCACTGTTTGCCTGTGGCAATGAAGACAAGGTATCGTTGGCAAATCCGTGGCCCAAGTTCGGGATTCTGGCACCAAAATACCCGTTTGCGACATATGGTTGTCTCTGGTACAGGTGGGATTCGACAAAGTCTAAGGTTCCGAGTACATTGTTCACATCATCATAGAACGCATTATCCGAGTAAAGTAATTGAGAATAAATCTGTTTATTCTCTGCCAGGTTCACTAAAGCGGAGAGGGAGGTCGTATCACAGTTTAAAGTGAGGCCCGACAGTGTTGCAGCAATAGCCAAGGCGCAAAAAAGTCTTTTTGAATTCATCACTTGGTTTGATTTTCTCTGATTGAAAATTTTTCGACTGGCTCTGCATGGCATTATATTCTCCACCATTTTCTCCAACTCGCCCGAAACTTTCCGCATCATCAAGTGTCACGCTACTTGCGCGTATGCTGCCATAACTTATCCGCTTTGCCGCCTGCAAACAAAGTGTTTTGCTTGAAGATGGTCTGCCCGGCATGTATTTCTTGGCGTTCGGTGCACCCCAAGATGCAAAAGCACGACATGCAAATTTTTGGGTCAGGGCGTTATGCTCTTAGAACAAAGCATCATGTTCTCGCTTAAGAATTACGCACCCCGCAAATTTCGCAACGGCACAGCATAGAGTAATCACTTCCAAGCATTTCCGTAACAATTCGCAAAAAGAAGCACGAAAGAAGCCACACTTCAATAGGTTTACTTTGTCCGGGTGCTATATGCGTACATAGTGTGACGACGCAAGATTCAAAAGAAAATGGCGCAATGAACTGGTCATTTTTTCCCTACCATTGTTGTCGGCTGTCGAGCCCTAGAGATTTACATAACCATCTCAAAAACTTAGACGATCTACATTTTGAAAAGCGCGGGGCTTGAATATTCTGACGAGTGCGCACGGCCTAGATGAATAAAGAAAGATGCCAGCGCACCCACTTCGGCGATCAAGAGCTCAAGTTTGTCATTTTCGGTGCCATGGTTCAATATTCAAATAACAATACATCTATATTTTATTCTCACTGAGCTACGATCAAGACTATGCTAAGAAGTTTAAACTCAAACTGTTCGAGGCCAGTCCAAGAAAACCTCATCTGCATGTAGAATACTATGAAAATGCAGCATGGAATATCAAGCGCATCAAGGAAAATATCAAACACAACAAGTATAATTAAAAAACACGGAATACAATAATTCAATGAAAGAATAATAAAGTGCAAGGTATAAAATGATGTACAAAGTTTAATAGTCAAGTACAAAGTAATAATTAACTGCAAAATATTATAATGAAGTGCGAAATGCCAAAACAAGACTAACAATATAGTACATTAATGTCTCTGATTGTTAGTCCTTCACATAAAGAACAATCAACCGGGCGCGGCTTTGTTTATTTGCCGCAGGGGCTATTCATGTTCTGCGCACTCCAAAAACACTCAAGGCACCTTAGCGAAAAATTGTGTACCTCACAGCCTCATTTCTATTTTTGTCGCGCAGTCGCGTTTCTTTACGACGCGGTCAGGCCGCAGCGCTTTTTGGTGCAACGCGAATATGCCTAACCGGGCTTTGGCACAAAAATGATCGTGGCATTGTTCTCATGATACTTTATAACGCGCTGTAATACCCTGATCTTTTTCTCAACTTACACAACATAGCATTATGAAACTCCTCTATTCCCTTCTCTCTTTAAGCGCTACTACATTAGCAGCAGACTTATGCAACCCCCTTAAGCAAAGCTGCGATTCTGACAAGGCATTAGGTACATCTATCAAGGAAACATTTTCTAGCGAATCTAAATACTTCACCGATAAAGTCAGTAACGGCCTTTCTTACTCGGGTGATGGTGTTAGGTTCCGGGTCGCTAAAAAAGGAGATAATCCATCAATTATGTCTAACTTCTACATGATGTTCGGCAAGGTTGAGGCAGTGATGAAAGCTGCCCCAGGCAGAGGAATCGTCACGTCCTTCTTCCTCCAAAGTGACGATCTTGATGAAATTGATATTGAACTACTTGGTGGAGACACAAAACAATGGCAGTCAAATTTTTTCTCGAAGGGAAACACCGCCACGTACGATAGAGGCGAGTTCCACGACGCGGCAACCTCCCTTGTGGATGAATATCATACATATACCATTGAATTTACTCAAGACACAGTCACTTTTGCATTAGACGGCACAATCATGAGAACATTGGACCCAAATAATCCTCAAGGTTTTCCTCAAACCCCCATGCGTATATATGCTGGTGCTTGGGCTGGTGGTGATCCATCCAACCCACCCGGTACGATTGAATGGGCTGGTGGACTTACGGATTTTTCACAGGCTCCCTTCGACATGGACATAAAGTCAATCATTGCTGTCGACTACTCCAGTGGTTCTGAATACAAGTATACTGACCAATCAGGTAGTTGGTCCTCGATTGAAGCTGTTGGAGGCAAGGTGAATGGGCGCAAAACGCAGGCGCAAAGCGACTTTGAAGAACTCAAGAATGGAAAGGAAGTGAGTGCTCCATCTTTCGAAGCCTCATCTTCTATACTTTCACCTACATTGGGCGAGTCTATTTCAAGCAAATCTCAATCATCCTCAAATCTGGCTATCGAGACTGACCCTGAATCCAGTAGTTCCAAAGCTGTCTCAATGACAAGCAACGTCTCCAAAGTCTCTCAAGCTGCGGATACATCTAGCCTGGCAACTCTGGACGATCGGCCATCCACCATAATCACCCTGGCATCGTCGAAACCCCCTGCTGTGACTGTCTCTGAAGTCAGCTCAGGTGGTGCTCCGTCCTCCAACATCGGTTTTTGCATCTCTCTCTTAACTTTCATTGGGTACTTTGTTTAAATTTGATGGGCCTTGATTTACTGGAACGTTTATATTTGAGCAAATGTCAGATCTAGGCAATATCAATTCTAAATTATTTGTCTTCTCTTAAACTTGCCAATTCCTGTAATCTCTTATCTAAGTAAGTCCCGCGATCTCTTTGAATTCGCCACGTATAAAGTTTGACTTATGAGGCACTAATAACCTGAGCATACAGTGTTTTTCAAAACGATTCAAATNTATAAAGTTTGACTTATGAGGCACTAATAACCTGAGCATACAGTGTTTTTCAAAACGATTCAAATCAGCGCGGCAAAACGATTCAAACCACACTAGCAAAATTAAACAAACCAATACACATAACCCCTAACAAGTTGTTGTATACAGGATAACAAGGTAACCAGTACCCTTGAAAGGTACTGCAAGACTCCCAAATGTAGTACATATGAGGCAATTCTCCAGATTTAAGATTTCAGAATATTGAATTCTAATGAAAGTTGGTGTGAAATATTACGCCATTTGGTTTGAAAGACTGTATGAAGGGGTACGAAACTTTTTGAATTATTGGTTTGTTTAATTTTGCCAGCTTGGTTCGAAACATTTTGTCGCGCTGGTTTGAATAGTTTTGAAAAACACTGTAAAGATATATATAAAAAGGATTTTGGGCAAGAAGTCCCTAGATCCCAGGTTTTTTTTGAGCCATGAGGCTTATGTCAATAGTTTAAAAAAATCGACCTCGGTGAGGATCGAACTCACGATCTTGAGATTAACAGTCCCACGCCTTAACCAGCTTGGCCACGAAGTCTTTTTCCAGCTTGTTAGACATGGAACCTACTCGATTGAGTACAGGATAGGAGGCCGCAGAGCGCCTCCCGAAGAACAATCCTTCCTTTTATGAAG
>NKZI01002472.1:0-17324 GCA_002370645.1 Metschnikowia sp. 00-154.1 | reverse complement strand
AGTCATGAAATAACAGTCATGAAATAACAGTCATGAAATAACAGTCATGAAATAACAGTCATGAAATAACAGTCATGAAATAACACAGTACTAACACATCACAGTAGATAGGTGATACTTATACTTACCACTTTTTCCTTAAAAAGTTATCTAGGCAAGTATGGAGATGGTGTAGAAGCTTGGTTGTGAAATCGAATAGAACCGCCTCTAGTGCAGATATTGTCAACGAGTACCTAGCATGTACAGAGTCAAGGTACTTCGTGGATATGTTGTATGAAGATATGTGCATTTCTCCATTCCCTCATTCGCTTCAACACTAGACCCGGAAACCTTGCATTTTTTCTGAGAGTATATGCCTCTAATGCTTTCTCTAACTGACTAGACAATAATCTGATCTGTAATCTATACTTGGTAACATAGACAACACAATGCAGTATAGTTACCCTAGTTATTCCTCCGTTTTAGCCTATCTCATCTGGATTTCTCTTGGTAAACTATATGAAATTCACTATATGAAATTCAACCATAGTTAAGAAAGGTATAATTTTTGTTATAGATATCAATGGCTTATCAATGTTTTGTGTTCATGACAAAAAATCTTTTTTCGGGGGGAATGGCTCTATTTATAGTCTTCGCAAGGGCCCCCGCACCCCTCTCCCAACTGCTCGATTTACAGCCTTTTCGCACCGGAACATATAAGGACAGAAATCCTCACTCACTCAGCAATATACACCAACAGTTTTTTTGTACCATCATCTTGGAATCAATATCTTGCCTTAGAAGAGTGGACTGTATAGGGCAGACCTTAGAAGAGTAGAAAAAGTCAAAAAATGTTGGTGGTAATAGCAAATATTCAAATAGGAATTTTAAAGACTGAAGTGGGGAAAAGTTCCATGTCAACAGTAAATGAACATGGGTAATTCGGACCTAAGCTCCAAGAATAATCCGTTAAAAAAGCTTTTTCTTCTTTTTTTCTTTTCTAGAATGTGAAGACATTGGAATAAGTTCTGGAAAGAGTAAAAATTCAATAAGCTTGGAAATGGAATAACCAGAGAGAAGGTTTGGAATGGAATAGTCACGACTCGTTTATGACCCAGTACACTTGTTATAATCCTTGAAAACTCACATTTCTATCCATGCCAAACATAGATATAGATAAACGTAGATAGATAAATAAAAAATGAAGATATATCAATAATACATATCTTTACGTCTCTAATCATGGCATGTGTCTGTAGTATCTGGATATTTGTATGATGTGGATCTCTGTATGATGTAGTTCTCTGATGTAGTTCTCTGTATGATGTAGTTCTCTGATGTAGTTCTCTGTATGATGTAGTTCTCTGATGTAGTTCTCTGATGTAGTTCTCTGATGTAGTTCTCTGTATTCTCTGGTCACCTGGTCATCTGTATAGTCATACTCATATCCGCAACAGGTCTCCAAGGTTAACAGCCTCTAGTTTATAGAACAAAGTAGTTGAGGGAAATCGGCAAAATTGGTCCGTAACTTCGGGATAAGGATTGGCTCTTTGACAACACAGTCATGAAACAACAGTATCAAGATAACAGTACTCAAACAAAACACTCAGACAAAACAGTAGGCAGGTTGACCAGGAATCTGGCATTGTATAAATTCACGGGTGGTAAGACTCTGGAAAGGACCAAAGGTGTTTTTATATGTAGGATATGCAAACAGTCCAGCTTCATCTTCTTTTTCCAAAACCCAATTGTACAGATTAAGACCAACTAGGAAAAATATCACCACTATGCAATACTAGGCATTCAGTAGCTATACAGCCAGTGAAGTAGACAGCCAGTGAAGTAGACAGCCAGTGAAGTAGACAGCCACTAACAGCGACTAACAGACACTTGAAAGTAGGCGATACCAGAAACTCTCACCCATGTTAGACACCAGGCAATCCCTAGATAGCACTAGAGAGCACTAGAGATCATATAGATTTCTAGAGACCAGACAGTAGACAGACAATAGACACTAGGCTATAAATGGACAACAGTCATACTAGACAGTAACATTAGAAAACAGGTAGTAAAAGTAGACATTGAGGGAAGAGAAACAGATAGAACAGACCATCCCTGGCAGAAAGGTATTGTATTTTCCAGTATTGTTATTCTTCTGGTATTGCTATTCTTCTGGTATTGCTATTCTTCTGGTATTGCTATTCTTCTGGTATTGCTATTCTTCTGGTATTGTTAGTATCCCTGAGGAACTTTATTCAATATAAGATTCGGAGTTAAAAGGCAATTTTTTCCCCTTCAACCCAAACAATATGTTCCAGAACGTGTTATATCCGTAAACTCAATGCATAGTATTTGCATATTATTCTTCGACGATTGTTTGGATATAATAAAAGACATGATTCACGTGATGCAAACATTTCTTTCTTTTTCAATATGGACAAAGTACTGTGTAGGAGTCAAAGTTGGTAAGCAAGTATTTCTTTTTAGACTGTCATTATTAGAATGAGTTGAGACTAGCCAGGCCCAGTTATTTCCCACCCAAATTCTTCTTCTGTCCATTTTTCCTCTCTTCCACTAGCACCATAGTCATAAAGCATTTATATAGCACCACATTTATATAGCACCACATTTAGATAGCACCACATTTAGTATAGCACGGGTTAGTAGTCAATAAAACTGCATGGAACATCTGGTAGTTAGGTTCTAGAACATCTAGTAATGAACCTATTGTTAGTAAGTAGTCAGCAGCAGTATGTAAAAGGAACAATAATGCACCATTTAGTTGGTAGTGTGTAGTTAGTGGTTAGTCGTCTGTAATCTGTAGTAGTAGTCTGTAGTAGTAGTTTGTAGTAGTAGTCTGCAGTAGTAGCCTGTAGTTAGTAGTCTGTAGTTAGTAGTCTGTAGTTAGTAGTCTGTAGTTAGTAGCCTGTAGTCATTAGTTAGTGGTAGTAGTAAGTAGTCAGTAGTTAGATGAACAGGTACTTGGGGTGTAGTCAGTGTAGTGTAGTCATAGTGATGCAGTAACACCTAGTAGTTAGCTGGTGGATTCTGTGTAGCCATGGATAGTATAGTCTATAGTTGGTAGTTAATTAACCATTCAGTAGTACCGTATAGTCCATAGTAAATGTAGCTCATAGTAAATGTAGCTAGAATCAGTGTAGCTATAGTTGGATAGTCGTAGTTGGATAGTCATAGCTGGATAGTCATAGCTGGATAGTCATACTTGGATAGTCATACTTAGATGGTATAGCAGTTAGTATGGTCATAGTTGGATGGTATAGCAGTTAGTATGGTCATAGTCAGTAAACATTTCGTACTTTGTAGTGTAAGAAAACTTGGTACTAAGCTTTCATACTTAGTGTCCCATGAAGTAGTAATGTACATACTGTGTCCTAATAAGCCTGTCCTAATCAGTGTTCCATAATGTCCACAGTCGTAACGTCGTAATCTGTCCACAGTAATGTTTCTTAGTAGTGTTTCATAATGTTTCATAGTGGGGTAGTGGTGTTCCATAGTGGGGTAGTGGTGTTCCATAGTGGTGTAGTAGTGGTGTAGTAGTGGTGTAGTAGTGGTGTAGTAGTGGTGTAGTAGTGGTGTAGTAGTGGTGTAGTAGTGTTCCATACTTAGTACCATACTTAGTATCATAGTGGTATAGTAGTGGGTAGTAGGCTTCACTTGGTGTTTCACATTCTGTAGTAATGTAACGGTGTTCATAGTGTAGTAGTGTTGCTTTTGGAGGTAGTAGTGTTGCTTTTTAGCATAATTCTGTCCATTGTAGTAGAGTCCTTTGGCAGGCAGCAGTGGCAGCATAAGGGCATGCAGATTCGGGTGTTTCATAACGGCATAGCCAATAGGGGCAGTTTGCAGCTTAGAGGGTTGAGTCAGGGGGTTGAGTCAGGGGGTTGAGTTAGGGGGTTGAGTTAGGGGGTTGAAGTTAGGGGGTTGAGTTAGGGGTTTGAAGTTAGGGAAAGATAGGGGTCTAAAACACTCTGGACAAAACACATGTCGTGCCCAACACGAGCTATACGACCACGACTCGCCCAATCACTCATTCGTCATGCCCACTTTTCTCACCCACCATTTTGACTCACTCACTCACTCACTCACCCCCATCAAATGGCAATCATTCTCACTAACCCTACACTCACCATTCTCACCACCAACAATTCTCACCACCAACAATTCTCACCACCAACAATTCTCACCACCAACAATTCTCACCACTAACAATTCTCACCACTAACAATTCTCACCAAATTTCCCCACAAAATCTCACCTCCAAAAATACCCCAAATGATCACCAAAAATCTCACTCCAACCAAATCCAAACACCAAATCCAAACACCAAATCCAAACACAAACTCAAACACAAACTCAAACCACCACAATTGAATATCATCACAAATCAATCATCTGTGTACAGACAATGGCCATCCTAGAAATATTATATCAATAATAAATAATATGGTGGAGGAATTAGTGGTGGGTGTAAAAACCAGTAATGGAATTGTGGGTGTTTTTGGCGGGTAATTCTTTGTGTGTTTTTGTGGTTGTAAAAACCAGTGGGGGAATTGTGGGTAGAATTGTGGGTGTTTTTTGACGGGTGTTTTTTGACGGGTGTTTTTTGACGGGTGTTTTTTGACGGGTGTTTTTTGAAAGGTGATTTTTTGTAGTGACAAATGACAGGTGTTTTTGGAGAATGTTTGGCGGATGTTTGGCGGATGTTTGGACTTGGCAGGTGAGAGGCTAAGACGTGGCGTAGCGCAGCAAAGACCTTCTTGTCTTATCGTGGCTGCGCAGATGGATGCAGGCCATCAGGCCATTTGGGTTCGCGGCAATCACCTGATTCCCACTGCTATATAGTGCGTCGCCCGGACCGTTAGTAAATTGTGGTCCAGAAAACAGGCTGCACTTGCCAATTTGTTTAGAAGGCTGACTTCACATATCCTTCATTTTGAAATTGACTTTCACCTTGGATCAATTGTGTTCAGTGTGATTCCTTGGTGTATTTGCTGTTTTTTTCTTTTTTTTTTCTTTCCTAAGTCTTGCTTCCCATTTTTATCCTTCCTGCATCCAATGGGCCTCCACATCTTGAATCTCTTGAACGAAGGCTCCGTGGCCTCTGCGCCAGATTATAGTCTAAATGGCTTAAGACTCAACTCCCAATATGTGTTTCGCCGCAAAATCGGAGCCGGTACCTTTGGCTTGATCTACTTAGTCGAAGACCTGGCCGGCATACAGTATGCTGCCAAGATCCTCTTACGGGAACGAGGTCCGGCGGAGAAAAACATGGAGCATGTGTACCGGACGTTTGTTCTGCCGCTGGCGGTGGAAGAGTTGGACTTAGACAAGTTGTTGGAAAGGGGAGAGGGCGATTGGAACAAATGCCTATATGCAGGCACAAATGATTCTTCCAAAGAAAAACAACCACGTCTGCATGATTTAGAAGCCCGTGAAAAGCTCGGGAATCTCTTCCCTTTCCGGAAGCTTCTCCCTGAAGTGGCTCTCCACTACAAAGTGCATGGACACCAGAACATCGCCCTGCTCCACCACGTGTACACTGTGCAAGACACGGCCCTCGTGGTCGTGATGGAGTATTTCCCCCATGGAGATCTCTTTGGCGCCATAATTGATAGACAGATTTTCAGCAACCCTCCACCCACACAAAACCGTCAGCTCCTCATGAAAAACTGCATGTTGCAGCTCATAGATGCCATCCACCATTGCGCACTGCATAGTGTGTTCCACTGTGACTTGAAGCCCGAAAACATCATGGTGTCATATGACCGGAATTATGTTCGGAAAAACGATGATCCAGTAGACTATAACGAGTTAAGGGTTTCCCTAATTGATTTTGGCCTAGCCATGTCCTCGGACTTGGTATGTTGCAATGTATGCCGAGGATCCAACTTCTATATGGCCCCAGAACGCATAGTCAACTTCAGCACCAATAAATTGGTCAAGTCGCTTGTGGATATGGGCCAATTCCAAAGAGGGTGTAGTGCACATGGGCATGAACAGGTTTTTTTCCCGACGTTGGCTGGAGATATCTGGTCGTTGGGTGTACTTTTCATCAATGTCACGTGCGCACGCAACCCATGGCCCATTGCCAACATCGATGACCGCCAGGATGTGTTTTTCACGTATATTTTACGCGACAACTATGTGTTGCTGACCATCCTACCGATTCTGAAGCAATACAACGAGTTGTTGAACCGGATTTTCACGCTAAATCCCAACGAAAGGGCCAGTTTGGGCTCGTTGGCCCACATGATCCGGGCATGTGACTTTTTCAGCGACTCCACAAAACCTTTGGACTCTGAGCCAGTCTTGGAAGACGTCCAGGTGGAGGTCAATGTCCGCAAAGACTTACCCAAACGGGCATGTGCCGAGGTGGCCATCTGCAAGCCACAAGTCCTGGCCTTTCAGGCCTATGACCATCTGAGATACGTCAGCTGATCTCCATACACAAAAAAAATTCTTCTCTATGCGTCAGCTGATCATATCATACATCATTTAATTTCAATCGTTGACGATTCCACTATTTTAATCCATCATCATTCAGTACCACAAGAAAACAACGTCCAAGAACCCTCACTTATAAATTTCAATGTGTCTGAATAGATCAAAGGAGATAAGTAATTTAACATGGCTTTATAACTTAGTTTGAGATAAATGTGTAGATGAATTCATTCGTTTGTGCCCTTTTATGGATATTCTGGTGGTACTTAAATAAGCATGAACCAGACCTCATTGGACACCAGCAGGCACCAGCAGACACCAGCAGACGCCAGCAGACGCCAGTGGACACTAGTGGAAGATATCTTAGAGATCATAAAGTCAGTCTCAAAGTCATGTCAAAGTCATGGCTCAAGATAAGTGTTTACCTGAGTAAGGAGCTCGTCTGATGGATTTGGGAGTAGAGGACTTTTTGATTTATTCCTCAGACAATACTCCGATTGAATAATTAACATTAGGATTTGGGCCAGAGTTGCTTCTTCTATAGTTAAGGAGCTCCGTAGAACATTCCACGCACACCATTGTAAGGGATCTGGTCTTCACTTAGAGTGATAAGACGTGAGTAGTGCATATGAAGTACATTCTCTGTGGCTAGTACATTTCGTATACATTCTCTGTGGCTATTGTATGTAGTATACTTTCTCTGTGGATGTGTTTCTTCTGGAAAGTTCCAGTCCCAGTAGATTGGCGACTTTGGGTATGGCACGTGGTAGATCAATTTTGCCTGGCTGAGCCGCAGTGAGGGTCAGTGAGTGGACATAAGGTAACGGCATTTTCGGTGTCATCGTCTATTTCGCCCTTTTCACTGTCGAGTTCATTTTCAGTAGATTTTACATCCTGAGCTCAACTTCTTTTTTTTTTTCCCCGAATTTTTTTTCTTCCTCAAGCAGCGACTGAATTTTTCTGGGGATCGATTTGAAGCTCGATCTGTGTTGCTTTCAGCTGCACACTTTGCTGTGATTTTCGCTGCGCATCGTCAAAAATCGAGTCAAAAATCGAGTGCGGGGATGGCTGCAAATAATGTACATGGGTCCTGGTGAGCGAGGCGGCCCCCCCCCTCTTTAAATATTCGCTCGGCTGCTTTTGTGGCACGTTTCATATCTGAAACACCCTCGTCTTGGCATTTGCCACCCATGCACGCCCCCTTGCAACCCTCCTTCTCAACTTCCAGTCTAGCTACAACAATACTGACCTATCACAATTTTATTGTTGGATTTTAATAGCACGTTTTGTACCTGATCGTTATTATGTTCATTGATGATATCTCGAAGGGAGGAATCTAAGCATCTTTTTAGTGTTTTGGAGAGAAAACGCATTGAAAACCTCTTCACCAGAACAACAGGGGTGATGTTCTTGATCGTCGCCCCAATTTATACTGTCAAATGGTATGTGACTACGTTATGGAATGACCATTGTTGGGATTGAACGGCAAGGCTTCCTAATACCTCTATGGGTAGAGCCCTGAGTATAGTGGATTTAACACTCATACGTTTTTAACATTTACTTGCTTCTAATGTGCTGTATGGTGTACTCCTAATGTGCTGAATCGTGGATCTAGTCTATGCTTCAAGACTTCTTACTGCCAATCTGCTGGAAGCTCACCCAAAAAGCTGAGCTGGAACTATAGATACACAACAGTTGAAACGGATCAGGTTACCAAATGATGTTAAACATATCTATGATGCTCTTAGTGATTGTTTGAATACACTCTACCACCATTCGGTATACCCTTAAGATTGCTATGCACCCATCATAGTATTGAAGCACAAGCAGACAGATACAGTCCTATTTCCATTCGAATTGAAAGTCATCCGGTGCATGACAAACAATCATGAGCTCTTTGAGCATGATGTTCAGGTGAAAAAGTCTTCCAGGAATAAATCCAGTCTGGGATTCGCCTATTAGAGTATCTGCCAGCCGCTAGGAGTTCATGTGTGCTCACTATCAGATTACATGCAAAAGCTCCCAGATTCATATGCTAGAGCCATGAAGAGTGCTATGAAGAGTGCCATGCACATACAATTAGAAGATGTCCTCATTTACCAAGATAAAGTGCTACTCTATTCCATATCTTGTATGGAACCACCCCTCCAGTCTATGAAGTGGTCCATGTGCTTATATCTTATAGCCAGAACCATCACCGATACTAGCACTATGCATTGCTCACATCCCATTTCCATGTTCCATGAGCATCCAACGGTTCAGCTTATGAGACCAACTCTTATATTACTTCCCCAAAACGCTTTTGGAAAGAAAGCAATTCTGAAATGAATGCACTTCTGAAAAGACAGCTTCTCAAGAATGATCCAATTACCATCGTTCCAATTTTTACAATTGTTCCAATGACACCGCACATGAGACCTATCTCCTGTAGGTTGTTAGATTTGTGTTGTTACGTGAGACACTATGTTTACTATGGTCATTTGTTGATGGGTCTCTAGAGGAGGAATCGGGCTACTTAAGTAGTTGACTCACTGTCACTCTCAAAGTCACTCTACTTCACTCTCTACAACCACACCATACCATACTACTATACTACCATTCCATACGGTTAGAGATCAGCCAAGTCCACAGAACCAGCAGTTCCGAAATCAAACCTGAAATTAGCCCTGACTTCAAACTCCGCTTCTCAACTGAGAATCTATTCATTTGCTCAACGGAAAAACTCTTTCAAAGTTAAGAAAGACAACCAAGAGCCATCACCAGAGCCAGATGTGAAAACCAAAGAGGACGACGAGAAAGTTTATTCCTCATTTGGATGCTTTTCTGATTGTTTAGGAGATCAAAACAACCCAGTCCGAGATCCAATCATTGAGTCTTGATCATCATATCTTGACACTTCTTCCATCAAAATCTTTTTGGTTGAAACACTTGAATTATCTTCAGGATATTTTTTGTCTTCTCCTTCATGAATGAATGGTTGCCATTCTGGAACGAGGAAACCAACATAGCCAAACGCTTGTATTGGTATCCTTTGAAGTACAAGTGAGACGCAAACTGTTCGTTTTCTCTGTACAAATCAGTCGGGAGGTGTATGCACGTGGCATTTAAGTCGGAAAATATCTTGAAGCATGTTAGACCCACCACCTACGGCTTACTCACATACTCCAAACAAACCGTCCACCTACAGACCGGTAACCGATCAGAAGACCGATATTCTTTGGCTTCGAAAGAAATGATGACAGATACAATTTTCTACTCATTGCAGATCCACTCAACTGTCTACTCATTTGAATCCCACTCAACCATTTACGCATTGCAACCCCACTCAATTGAGCCTTTTAGTGAATCTGACTATTTCGTCAAACAGTTTGCCACGAAGACATATCGGCCCTGCATATCGTCCCAAGTTTTCGTCCAAAAACCGAAATCACGGAACCCATGCCAAGGTCTCTCGCTCTAGTGGATCTTTTCTTCAAACAGTTCAACAGGTCCTAACAAACGCACTTGGCCTGAGCTCCCCCCTTCTATACTACAACATGCTCCCTGATTAACTGAACGACAGTCCAGGCATGGGTAGTGTACTACGTATGTGGAAGTTGAAACTCTTTAATGGTCGATCAGAGGTTGAAACTCTTTAATGGTCGATCGGAGATTGAGCGGCCCCTTCGGCCCTCATTACGACCTCTATTCCTCTATGCCGGACTAGTCTATATAAGGTGGTTCTCTTCTTTACTGGACCAACCTGTCGTGGGCCCAGTTGCCGTGGGTGGCCTTTGGTAACTGCAGCACTTGCCCCACATCATATTTGTTGAGCTCGGCAAACACACGGGCCATGGGGTCCGAGTACCAGCGGCGGTGCATATAGTCGAACCAGCCCAAATGACCCCCAATCAGAGTGATTATCATGTGGGTGTATGGGTTTAACCGGACCTCTGATTTCGGCAAGCTCTTGGACCCCACAATGGGATCATCCAATGAACTCATGATAATGGTGGGCACACGCACGTTTAAAAGTCTTTGATCGGGAGAAGCATGCCGGTAATACTCCAGCGCACAATTGAAGCCAAATAGAGCCAGGGTGAAATTATCGTCGAAATCCCGAAGCGTGTTGAGCTGCACACGACTCGGGTCGGCCTTATAGCGGGCCACAACATCATTGGCCTGGAGCAGGCCTTCATAGTGTTGGTCTAGCAATTTCACCAAGTTCTGGCACATTTTGGGCGAGTACACTTTGCTGCCAAGAAATGAGTCCATCAAGGCCGTTGAAGCCTGGGGAAAATCCCATGGAGATCCCATAATGGCAGCAGCCTTGATGTTCTGGGACACGTGATCACCTTCCTGGCCCAAGTAATTGGCAATAATGGACCCTCCGAGCGAAAAGCCGATTAAAAAAATCCGTTTTTTTGGCCATTTCTTCAAGATGTGTTCATTGACAACATACCGCAAATCGTTGGTCCATAAACCACAGAATAACTGGGGGGAAGTGATGGTATGGTTAGCACAGCCTCGGGCATTGAGCACCATGCCATCAAAACCGTACTTTTCCGTGGCCCGGTATATAAACGCCCGTAAGTACGACTCATAAGACCCTCCAGCCAAGCCATGCAAAGCCAAAACAAGCGGTTTGTCGTTATCCAATATGGCCTGTTCCTGCAGGGGGTCCACGTACTGCGTACGGGGAGGCAATGGGTACTTCTGGGAATCGGGTTTGAAATCAAGATGGGTTTTGTTGGTCTCATCATACTGAGGTACCACGTAATCCACAGCAAAGGTCGATTGGCCGTTCCACCGGTCGTACGGCATTTTGTCGTTGTCCACATGGTAAAAAAGATCATGTGACCTGACCTGCACAATGCGCCGCTTATAGTAGACCTGATCCACCGCTTCGAACTTGTTAAGGGCGGTATATGCAGTCTGTGAATGGCCACTGGAGAGAAGGGGGTTCACGTAAAAGGAGGCGTTTTCGGTGAATTCGGACGCCACCGAATCAATAAGGGCCGAAAGGGTGGGTTGCGAACCCGGGGCCTCGCTTAAACCTTCTTTAAACGCTTGTTCGGCGGCTGGTTGGGAGCCCTGCTGTTTCCCTGGTTCGGAGCCCTGTGCTCCTTCTACCTTTTTGAATGTAACAGGCCGCTCCGGCGTGAATGTACTCACTGTCGACTTGAAGAATTGGCTCACCATGTGGTAGTTGAAGGTTGCGGTGAAAGTGCAGGTTATTTGTAGTACATCAGTACACCAACACCCGTACACCGGTACATATATGCCGGATCATCCTAGATACTTTTTTCCCATGGTGTTGTCACCTATACTTTTTAATCGGAAGAAGAGGTACGGCCAGTCATAATCCCAGTCGGGCTATTATATTCAATACTATGTAAGTGACAAAAACAGGCATGGCATCGGATTTATATTTTCATTGATAGTTATGTTGTATGAATCTGTCCTGCTCTGTTGTCTGTTCATGCAGACTTCTTGAAACACTTGTCGTAGTTGACCATGGTGAATCTGAACTTGACGTCACCAGCTTCAGCCCGCTTCCATGCCTCGCTCAAACCCTTCTCGCTTATGTCGATGGTCTCCACCCATGGCTTGATTTGGTGCTCGGCTGCAAAGTCAATCATGTACTGGATTTCCTCGACCGATCCAATGGCGGAGCCCATCACGGAAATGTTCTTCTTCAACAAAGTCACTGGCACAAGTTCGAGGTTTTCATCTGCTGGTGGCGCCGTAATGAAGATCATCTTACCCCGGGGCCTGAGCATCGATAAGGTCTTGTCGAAAGCCGAACCGGAGAAGGACGAACTGGTATTGACAAGCACATCCACAGAGTTGGCGAACTTCTTGTCAAAGTCAGGGTCATCCGTAGCAGCGTAGTGGTCAGCACCAAGCTCCTTGGCAAGCTTCTCCTTCTTATTGTTTCTGGAGACTGCCGTGACTTCTGCACCAAGGGCCTTGGCAAAGAGCAACGTCATGTGACCAATACCTCCAATTCCGGAGATTGCAACACGGGTTCCCTTACCCACCTTAGCCTGAAGAAGAGGAGAAAAGCCAGTGATACCTCCACAAAGAAGAGGGGCCACGTACTCGGTCTCAAGGGAGTCGGGGATCTTGAATGCAAACTTGGAGTTGAGCCGAATGTGCGAGGCATTGCCTCCAATGGTGTTCAAACCTGACTCGGGATACTGGCCAAAGTAAGTGCCCACGAAGTTGCTGCAGTTGTTCTCAAATGACATTTTGCAGCCCTCGCAAGTACCGTCACAATCGGCCTGAGCACCAATGCCCACCCGGTCACCTAACTTCAAGCCCTTCTTGGCGTTGGGGCCAATCTTGACGATTTTACCCACAATCTCATGGCCCACAGCCACAGGCGCATAGGGCCGGCCCCAGTTGCCACTAGCTGCGTGGATATCTGATCCGCACACTCCACATGCCTGGATCTCCACATCCACGTCATAGTCGCGGAATTCTTGAGGCTTGTACTCAAATCTCTTGGGGTTCAACCAGTCGTCGTAGTCCAACACTCCAATGGCTTCAATTGTTTCTGGGTACATTTTTGTTTTCTTGGGGGGTAGTTTAAATTTCTAAGTGTGAAAATAAAGTTCAGGGCACAAGGTTTAAAGTTGGGGTTGGGTTGTGTTTTTGTGACAGCTATGACTGAGACAAGAACTGGTGGAGTTAAAAGAATTGATGGATTTGAACTGGGGGACCACCCCCTTATATATCTTTACCCCCTCCGTGATCCGGGTGGCGACGGAGAATTTGGGTGGCGCAATCTCGGAGTTGATATGCTGAAACTGCTTGCTTATGTTGCATGCATACAACGAGGAGGAGTTGATAGCCAAAACGATTCATCTCCGCGTCCATGCCTGCACACCGGAGAGCACCGGAGTGCACACGAACGCATCTGGAAAAGCAACTGACGCAACTGATGCAACTGATGCGCTGCTGATCGCGCAACTGCTGACTGATATGTCCGGAGTTGTCTAGTAGCTGCATTCTCCACGCAAATCTCCGCGCAATTTTCTGCGGATTTCTCCGTGACTTCTCCGTGGCTTCTCCGTGGCTTCTCCGTGGCTTCTCCGTGGCTTCTCCGTCCCTTACATGCGCCACAATATGCTTATCTCGAATAGTCGCCGAACCCTTATCTATTATCTGTACTCTGCGGCCGAGATATTATTTTTAATCTTTACTTTTGATCTTCGCACGACCCAACCAAACATACTAAAAACTTTAAAAAAATGGAACTTACCAAAATTACCCTCTAATTCAGCAAAATTGACTCTCTAGGACCCGACTTACTAAATCCGTGAAAATTATTTTCTGTTCTGCATATACCCACGGGTTGGTATCTCTCGTCGCGATTATCAATACTCTTCAGCCCCACATTCCATGTCTTCGTCCGACGATGAAGATGACTGGATTCTTCAGCAAATCCAACCCCATTTGAAAGAGCACCCCCGAAAGTCCTCCCATGCCGAAACTCCCGTATTTCTGGGGTCTCTAGAGCCCTCAAAACCCTCCATCAAAGTTTCTACCTCATCCAGACCTCTAACTCGGCACTTTCTAGCGGCTCCAGACTCTCCGGACTCTGATATAGAGATTCCTGACGTTTTTCTAATGCAGGGAGAGAAAAACCGGCGTCTTCTCCGCCAAAACGACGAAATCCAGCGCCAGATCGAAGCTGAAAGCTCCAAAGAACTCGCCCGCGCAGACCAGGCCCTCCAATTACAGTCCAACTTTCTCCAGGAACTAAATGATAATGGTGTGGGGTACGAATATACTATGGGTCACGACCTGCGTTATGTGCAGGACTTGATAGATCTGTACCTCCGGAAAGATCCCGAGTTGGCTCTTCGACGGCATTTCTACTTTTTCTCTGCTCCAAAACTGCATGAAATGTCTTCTGATACTGATATGCTTGCATTTATTGGGAATTCTAGGGGAGAAGGAACGTTGTCCTGCATAGTGGACAAGGTCTTAGTTTCCGTCCATTTACCCCATCTTATCAAAGTCCATGGTGCCGTTTTAAACAATGAATTTGAAAAGGGAGACCTTGGGAGGCCTTTTCTGGAAATTATGACGGCGTTGGGAGGAGGGGATCCTGCATATAACCGCTTGAAATTGGCCCATTTCAACGTCAACCTCCCCCAACTAATATACAGGATGGCCATTGTGATGCTTTTGAGTCTTGAGCAATCCCGTACCCCAGACCGGTACCGGGAAATTGCCCACTACTTTTATTTGGCCAGTTCGGACTTTTTATTGAATAAACACCAGCGGGAGTGCTTGTGTGCAGTCCTCATGGGACCTGTACTCAACCGGTACGTTTTGGGAATGAGCTCCTGGAGCAGTATACAGGACATGGCACAGGAATTCGATGAAATGGTGGGGCAGGTCCGGATGGTCACGTGCGGCCCCGAATCGGTGCTGTGTGCAGGACAAAAGGAGGCAGAAGTATACCATAATTTCTTGGAGAATGCCATGCGCAGTGATTTAAGTGATTTGGCGCTTGAATTCGTGGAAAAACTTTCACTTAAGTTCATGGAAATTGATGGGAATAGAATGGAGTGGCCAGGGCTCGTGACCCGGGTTGCAACTATATGCACTCCCAACTTTGATAACTCCGATTCTATTCACAAAGGGGTTTTCCAGATGCAGCTAGTCGCGGTATTTGTTCAGAGACTTGTGTACAAGCGAAACCAAAAAGAAGAAGGTGGTGGTGGTGGAGATGATGGTGGTGCCCATGTACTTGTATGCAGGACCTCCTTACTTGAGAGCAAAGATCTTCTCCAGGCAGCTGTGAGCAATTTTTCGTATGTTCAGAGTGATCAGAAGGTTCAGATCTCGCGTTCCTTATCAAAGACATACCATATTTTGGACTCCATCACCCGAGTTTTAGACAAAATGGCGGTTTTTTTGGGCTCAGACCAGTTCTACAACGTCTAACCCTTAGAGAAACAAATCTTTGGGTAACAATTGGTCCAAATGTGAAATGTTTTTGGTTCCATATTGAATGGGTACAACCTCCGAAATTGGCTATAGTGAGATGCCAAAACACCCGTACACCCGGCAACCTCAGCAGAAAAAGGCCCAACGCAATACACCATTTATTTGATGGAATTGTTTCAAAAATGGATTCATTGGAATGCTGGAATTCCGGATATTATTCTGGTGATTTTGGAGTGAAAACAATATTGAGTGGTTCCTTTTAAATGTGCCGTGGTATTTATGGTCACGTGACCACGGTTGAGTTCCGGTCTCGTGATTCTTTCCGCTAATACCAAAACCACTACGCCATGAATTGGCCAAATATTCATGGAGAGTCTAAATCTGGTGGAAACTGAATACTCTGAAATAGAATAGGTGAAATATTCATGGCTCACCATTACTCAAAGGATACACTACTAGATATGAAAGAGTTTACAGAGGCAGATATCCACCCAAAGTGTTGATTCTAGATCGATTCAAAGATAAAAGTAACTACCACCACCCCCGGAGTGCTTGACAGATTTTTATAGAAGCTAGTACGATGTACAGAGGTGAGAGGAACAACCGCTAATAATATGAGTATCGCACGACTCGAGTAGACATGTAGACATGCACACTTGGAACTTCATCATACGGTTTAAGGCATTTAAGATACTACACTAGAGACATTATCACTTTGCTTGAGTGACTTTTGAAATAGTGGTGTAGACTGGGAGTGTAATCTTTATATGCCGGATTCTCCATTTATATTGTGCCAAATCGGCTAGTATTGGACCGAACCTATAAAATGGCTTCTTACTTAAATTCTTGGGATAGGTTTTCTCTATTTGATGCATTACGTTATATGGTTGGGCACTTACCCGTGAGTCAGAAACGGGGTTACGAGCCCTGAGTCGCAAGTTGTACCCAGAAGGTGAGATACAATATTTAATCGATTTAGCTAGGGGTAAATATATTTGTGTAGCCTTCTTAATTAATTAGTCTGTCTCCAAACACTCACATAGTCTAATTTTTTTATTGGTATGGAGTATAAATTCTGGTTTTACTGGATGTACGGGTGTTTGTGTAGGTATAGTGTATGGTTTTACTCCACCACTCCTTTCTTCACATTCACCAAAGGTTCTTTGCATTTGCATAGAGTCTAATTTGAGTCTCAAAGAAGAAATGAAATGAAATGGAATATGTTTTTGTTGAAATGTATACCCTAGTGTGAGTTAACTAATCAGAATATTGTCTGAGAGGAACATACAAAGATGTCCTCTACTTCCAGACCCACCAGAAACAGCTACCGTGTAACTCCTCAAGTATTCACCTATCTTGATGAGACCATGAACTTTATCAATGGTACTCAGTATAGTATGCTGGACTGTACTCCATGGTTATTGAAAGGTCCTCCTGATGTACCTACCATAAATGTTCAGTTGGTGTTAAGTAATCTACAGTTTTGATTCCTGCATATACTCCATTTCCTCATCCTATTCTCCCATTTTTTCATAATTTTCAAAGTTTCACAAACCTTTCCCTTGTCTTCCAAAACAAAATGACCCCATTTCTTATTTAAGTAATTTTTAAAGTTTTGGAATTTTTGCAAGCTTCTACAATTATTCACGTGAGACGTCTCCCTATAATTTTTCGCAGTCATTGGTAAAGACAGACATTTCGCAAACCACTCCCCATCCTACCGACTACCACCAATTCATGCTAATACTGGAATTCATGCTAATACTAGAATTCATGCTAATACTACAATTCATGCTAATACTGGAATTCATGCTAATACTACAATTCATGCTAATACTAGAATTCATGCTAATGTTAGATTCTGGTTTACGTCCAGTACTCTGTTCTAGTGTGTTTTGTATGTTTATTCGTCGATGATTCCTCAAGGAGGAACC
>NKZI01002467.1:713-10985 GCA_002370645.1 Metschnikowia sp. 00-154.1 | reverse complement strand
CACTAATACACTACTACACTAATACACTACTACACTAATACACTACTACACTAATACACTACTACACTAATACACTACTACACTACTGATCTAAGGTACTTCGAGGATAAGTTGTATGCAGGAATATGAAGGTCTATGTGCAGGTTGGTAGTAGGTGAAGAGTTTTCACCTCTTGTAAGGTACAATTTACATATCCCTGTATATTAATATATACTAAACCATAGCTTGAAATGTGTACCTCTAGCTACCAGAATACATTTCCTTTCGATTCAATGATATCAATGTTCATTCTATACTCACTTTACAAACACTGTACACTTTATATCAAACGGTTCTACAATTTGGAGTTTAGAGTAGATGAACAGTTTACTATAGAGTATAGTATAGAGTACCGCCTACTGTAGTAGAGTATAGTCTAATATATTGTAGTGTAGTAGTACGTAGTAGTAGTACGTAGTAGTAGTACGTAGTAGTAGTAGTTGTCAGGTCCACCAAAGGTAGTGACCTACCTATGGAGGTATTGTGAAGCCTCTCTGCCCAATCCTAACAAGGGCTAACAAGAGCTAGTGTAAACGCCGTATTACTGCGTTCGGCCATCGCAAATGATGAGCTGTCTTCATAGATACCAGAACAATCCCCACCATTGTTCTGGTGAAGAGTTTTTTAATGACACGTTTCTCTTCACTTGTTATATGAATCGCACTGGTTCCTCTTTCTGAGGAGCCATCAACGAAAATAGATAAATTAGTACATAACATTCAACAAGAATCTAACAATAGAGAAGACAGTGCTGTAGTAGACTATACTGTAGTAGACTATACTGTAGTAGACTATACTGTAGTAGACTATACTGTAGTAGACTATACCGTAGTAGACTATACTGTAATATACTGTAGTAGACTATACCGTAGTAGACTGTAGTAGACTGTAGTAGACTGTAGTAGACTATAGTAGACTATAGTAGACTGTAGTAGACTGTAGTAGACTGTAGTAGACTGTAGTAGACTGTAGTAGACTGTAGTAGACTGTAGTAGACTGTAGTAGACTGTAGTAGACTGTAGTAGACTGTAGTAGACTGTAGTAGACTGTAGTAGACTGTAGTATAATGTAGTATACTCTAATACAGTGTAGTTTAGTGTATCAAGTATGACCTGAAAATAATTACTTTAACTAATTGTATTTCTCTACAACCTTTTTCTATGACAGACACCATACTTGAAGGTGTGTGAGGAGCCGGTAGAGTTTCCCCAAATGGTGCACTTTGCATCGCCATTTTTCCGGATGGTTTCCATATCTATAGTGGAGCCGTTGTTGATTTTGGCTAAAAAAATACACTGTAGTGAAGACAGTGCAGTATAGACAAAAGTGTCTTTTACCATGGAGTATAAAATAGACTATATTGAATAGACTATTATTTAGGTATTGAGAAAAGTATAAAGTGGTAGAAAAGAGTATAGGATGAATTATTGGATAGTGTATAACGTAGTGTATAACGTAGTGTATAACGTAGTGTATAACGTAGTGTATAACGTAGTGTATAACGTAGTGTATAACGTAGTGTATAACGTAGTGTATAACGTAGTGTATAACGTAGTGTATAACGTAGTGTATAACGTAGTGTATAACGTAGTGTATAACGTAGTGTATAACGTAGTGTATAACGTAGTGTATAACGTAGTGTATAACGTAGTGTATAACGTAGTGGATAGAGCAGTGGAGTAGTAAAATTTACTACGGCCTATGGAAAGTGGCAGCAGTAGTACTGGTTGTAGTACTGGTAGCCGAGTAGAAAATAATATACCACACTACAAACTTTAGTATACATTATAGCCTTTGTATGAAGTTTAAAAAAATAGACTATAGAGACTATAGAGAGACTATGAGAGACACGGTAGTGTATATAGCCCTATATAATAGTCACTTTGGAATATACTCAAAGTACTAACTACAAATCGGTAAATAAAGTTACAAGGCTTAGAAAAGAGGCAATGCAAGTTCACTAAAGTATGTAACAATAAGGCTTTGCCAGGAAATAAGGGGTTGGATGGGAAGGAGAATGGAAAGAGAATGGAAAGAGAATGGAAAGAGAATGGAAAGAGAATGGAAAGAGAATGGAAAGAGAATGGAAAGAGAATGGAAAGATATTAGAAGGCGAATGGAAGGAGTAGTGGCTTGGGTTGACTACGTGACTTGGTCAATGGTCGCGGTGAGTATGGCCGGCTGTGCATGCAGTGCTTGCGCGGTGCTCGTAACGAAAAATAGACAATAAAGTAGACAATAAAATAGACAATACATAAGCATGCGAATTTAGGAAAATCACGAGTTGACTTGGAATAGGGTTGGAAGCACAAAAAAAAAAGAAAAAGAAAAGGCAAAAAAAAAAATAAGAGAAAAAATTTTGCGGTAGGGCTGAGATTCAAAAAAAAATTTGAGGAGCTGGCTGAATATGGGTTTGCCCGGTTGTCCATTTCCACTTTAGGTAGTTACCAGATGCGGCTAACACTTTGGCCGTCTAATCCGGACTTTCCGGCCACAGCTGTGTACAGTTCCAAGAGATTACTATCGCTACACCAAATTCCAATTTTTATCATGTCTAAAGTTGGATAGTAAAAAAATAAAGTTTTTGGGCGAGGCTGAAAAAATGCAGTTGTGAGAAAATCCTTTTTTGGTGTGAACCCCTTTTGGACATCCTGTTTTGGTAATCCCTTTTTAGCGAGACCCTTGTTTTCATAACCTATTGTTTAACAAGCTTGCGAACTCGACGGCTGCATGCGGGCGCCTTGGATATGCCTTGGATATGCCTTGAACTTGCGCGATGAAAAAATACTTATTTTTGGCTATATACTCCATGAATTAAGTCTAGGGACAAGTAGACATATATCAAACAAGGGTGGAACAAATATGAAACAAGTATGAAACAAGTATGAAACATGGAACAATTATGAAGCATGGAACAATTATGAAACATGGAATAATTATGAAACATACTTGAAACAATTTGGAAACACTCTTGAATCTCACTCTGTACTACTCACAAGAGCAACACAGTATTTTTTTTCCTGCTATAAACTGAGCCTTGGCCGCGCCGCATGGACTGGTCCAGACTGGGATGGAAAGTGGCCGTAGACGACCAAGGGGCTGTGTACACTCCTGCATGGCCGTCTGACACGATTTCTCCCCCTTGGGCCGCTCTACTTCATGCATGTGCGCGCTTCGTGCATATCCTGATACATGGCTGGAACATCGGCCTACTTTATAAAGACCCGCCTTACCGCCCCATCACTAAACCTAATCTTACTTTCTTTCTCAACTCCCCAGCTCCCCAAGTTTACAAATCCTTAACTTTGCCAATTTCCATCTTTGCAATCCTTCGTCCCCACCCCCAACTTTCTTTAAACTTTCTATCTTCGTTCGTCTCCCCGTTTACCATTACCCACACTCTTTTATCATGAACTTCCTTGTTTTGGCTGCTATTTTCTTACAGGCTGCACTCGGCAGTCCTGTTCCCGCCAACTTGGCCTTGAAGGCTGCCGTGGTTCCTTCGTTGAGCAATTTGCCTGAGCGTGAATTCGTTGAGCCCAGTCGGAGGGCTGTGGGCTCTATTAACTTCAATAGTAAGTCGGGCTAGATCCGCCCAGCAGGCCTGGAGCTGCCCACTGAAATTACTCAAATGTACTCAATAGTGCCATTAGTGCTATGAGTATATAATGAGTGCTGATGAATTCCATTGATTAATTTGCTAAATATTGCTTGATGCCATCTGATTAAATGAGCACTATCAGCGTCATGAGTACGTGATGCCGAAATATTTACTGATAATACTTTGAGTATTGGTATTTGGTGTTTTATTTAAGTACTTGACTCATTTACTTTTGAGTACTTGTTGATTGATTTAAGGTCTAGTTCTGAACATCATTGATTGATTAAATCAGCACTTGCATCAGAACTAAAAATTTACTGATATGTTACCACGAAATAAGAAAATAGAAAATGAATAAAAATAGAATAAAGGAAAATGTGGAAAAAGATTTAGAGCTTCTTGGTGTTGTGGTTTTAACGTGTTGAAGAACTGGAAGAAATTGGTGTGTATCTAGATTGCTATTGCTACACGGGGTGTGGTTATTTACATGGCGGCGGGGAGGTACGGAAGTGGCCCATTGCTGTGAAAAATAAAAGAGATGAAGCAGTCACGTGCCGCTCAGCCTAAAACGCTATGTTTGTTTTGAGTGCTTGTTTACTAAATGTCTTGCTGGGCGTGTTTGCTTGGCGTGTTCGTGGCCGGAAAAAGCCAAGTGTATGGGCGGTGTGGGATATCCGACGCGGAGCGCACGGGGTCGCGTGGGGTACCTGCATATACCGCATTCTAGAATGGGCAATGCCCATATGCAGGTCTGAGCGTTTTAAAGGATCACGTGTTCGGCAAAGTTCCATCAGCATCCAGTGTGTTCCAAAGACAAGAGTAAGCAGTCCGTCAAACATAAAAACATGTCGGGAAAGTGACTGCTCTTCAAAAATGCAGCCCATGAAAGGTGATGTATAACTTTGTGCTTTTTTTTTTTTTAGCTTCCAATTTTCTGGTGTACGGGTGTATTATAACCTCCATAGCATTCACAAGAATGTGATACAAAAAAAAAGAAATACCAAAATGAAATGTTGAGAAGATCCAACCATTCTTACTAAGGTTACATCCATAGAAATGTGCAGTTAATCATATCACATGCAAAACAGTAACCACCAAACCAACATCAACAAAGTCAATAAACAAGAAATCAAGAAATAATAAATCAAGAAATTTAGCAAGGGTCATTTCTGAAGATCCAGCAATTCAGCAAATCCGGTGATGCAGTACCATTCAAGAAAATCTGGAAAATCTGGAAAATCTGGAAAATCTGGTTCGGATTCGGATTCGAGTTCGAGTTCGAGTTCGGGTATGAGTTCGAGTTCGAGTTCGGGTATGAGTTCGAATTCGGGTATGAGTTCTAGAAAATCCGGAAAATCTTTTATTGCATCCGTCAATAATTACCCATTGAAGAACGTTTAAGTCCTATAATGTAATATTTCCCAAGAAATAATAAATCAGCAACCAATATATTATTGCTGTATTATTGCTGTATTATCACTGTATTATCACTGTATTATTGCCGTATCATGACTTTATCATCACTGTATTATCACTGTATTATCACTGTATTATCACTGTATTATCACTGTATTATCACTGTATTATCACTGTATTATCAATGTATTAGTACTGCACTTTTATTAGCGACTGTATACTATTGGCGATTATTGCTAACCTTAATAATACTGACTTGTATAGAAGTGACCATTATTAGGAACCATAATATTAGGAGGCCAATTTTTTGGTAGTTGTATTATGGTCGTTGTATTATGGTCGTTGTATTATGGTCGTTGTATTATGGTCGTTGTATTATTGGGAGTTGTATTATGGTCGTTGTATTATTGGGAGTTGTATTATTAGAGGTTGTGTATTGGTGAATGTGTATTGGTGATTGTGTATTAGCTAAATTAAAACTTCGCCTATTACTACCATACACTTAGTACCATATTATTACATACCGCATTAACATTGGCTCGTATATAATCAAGTGCATTATTGCTATTATAATTCTTAACCAACTCATACCTCTGACTCACCATTTCCTAACCAACTCCTACCGCCTCAATTAGCTAACTAACTAACTAACTGAGCTTACCATCTCAAACTATTTTCTTGCTTAGTGTAACATACATAGTATTGGGGCATGAAGAATGGAAGGACCGGGCTGTGGGCCACGTGATCGTACCACGGCAGATCGGCTGGCGACGCGGAAAGCCTACAATGACATAATGGGGTTATATGCATGCGCGCACTTTGCCACACCTCCGCCGGGCCTATCTTGAGTTCCACCCTGTTACAAATCCACCCCCCCGCCCCCCAACCAGTTTTTTTTTTGTTCCCAATCCTTTCCATCGCTACTTTTCCTTGATCACGAACTATTTAGTTTCAAGCCAGTATAAGATATTCCCAGTCCCACATTTACTCCTATTACCTCATACCTTAATCACTGATCCTATCAGATTCACCCGATAACACAGATATCAGGAATCCAGTTCTTTACCTACCAGAGTCCTCAGATCAATAACATTTCACGATCGATAGCCTATTAATCAGATTCTCTATTGAGTACCAGATTATTACTTCATTTTAAAGTTAATCAGTTACTCAAGTCTTATCAAGTGATCAGTTAAGTCCAGTTTATCAAGTGGTCAGTCAAGTCCAGTTTATCAAGTTATCAGTTCAAGATCACTTACTGTTATCGCTACTTAAGTCCGGCTACATAGTTTATCCAGGCACAAATCCCAGGGCTCCGATATCTACAATTGAATTACCAGATATCAAGGTCAGTTCCAAACTTCGTGGCTACATACATTCAGACAGTTGTAGGTACACCAGTTCAGGTCGATACTCAAGCAAATCCACAACTAAGGACTCTCAACAGTTACATTAGTGATAAGTGTGACCATAATAATTAGCTTCATTCTAGTGGCCAGTTAGTGAACATTCCAACTTTTCAGTATCATGAAAGTCAACTTCCGAGTCTCCACCGAATCCTCGTTCTCCGTCACGGTTCCAGACAATTCCACGGTTCAGGACTTGCGCAACGCTGCCAAAGTCGGGTGTCCCGAAAACACCAAACTTCCCAGCGAGTTCAAACTCATCCACAACGGAGTCAAGCTCACGCCAAACTACAAGACACTCGATGCCTTTTTCACAGATGCAGCGCAGCCCGACTTCACAGTGATCCTTATGAGCGAGGCCTCCGATACGCCCACAATGTTGTCTCCACAACAATCGCCCAAACTCCAGGCGTCGTCGCTCCCCAAGAAAAAAGCCAAGAAAAACCGGTGCTCGTTTTCCTCGTGCACTTCTGCTCCTCTCAGAATGGTGGGCGACTGCGGGCAGTGCCACGGTAAGTTTTGTGCCAAGCACCGCTTGTTGGAGGATCACTTGTGCACGGGGTTGCAGTTCTGCAAGGACAGTGCCCATGAGCGGAATGCCATGAAGCTTCAAAGCGAGAGCACCATAGCCTCGCGTGTATAGAAGATAATCTCACCATCTGGCTTCCTAGAGCTCTATATACCACCCTATATACTAGCACTATCTACTTCTCTCTACTACTACTCTATATACTAGCACTACCAACTTCTCTATACTACCCCTCTAATAATCTACTCCTCTACTCACTAAACAAGCAAGACTTAGAGAATGATTAATAATATTATAGTTCCATTACATACCGGAATCAATAGACTTCTTAAATTGGGTCATATATTAATACTTGGTGATATAACAAAGTGAGCAGAACAAAGCGTAGATTAAGTAGCTAATTAACTAAGATCAGAGCACCACCATCTGTTAGATCCAAGATGGGTGGAATATAGGAAGCTCACGTGCCAAGTTAATCGAGAACCGAAGCTATTACGCCCCTTTCTGGGTCATTGTTACTACACCCCCCAGTGAAGACAGTGAAGACAGTGAAGACAGTGAAGACAGTGAAGACAGTGACGCGGTTCGAGACCCAAATAGCCATAGTGGAGTAGAAGTCTATTTTGTCCAATGGTTTCTCGTGTGTCGTGCACTTGTACGCAGCCATCGAAGAGATCAAGTTCGTGGAGTTGAAACACAAGTTGGAGAAGGGCACCAACCGCCTGTACCACAAGTTGTTCAACCCACCAAAGAAGGACATGATCAAAGATGTTTCGAGCGAGCCATTTATGCAGAGATCAGATGACAACGAGGCTTCTTTGAAGAATAGATTGGTCACTTACCACAAGCAAACCGAGCCCATTGTGAATTACTATCGCAATACCGGCATCTGGAGAGGTTTGGAAGCCTCGCAGAAGCCTACAACTGTGTGGAAGGACATCTTGAAGTGTTTGGGACAGTAAATGGACATAATAGAAACCGAATCCGTTTCAGGAAAAGTTAGGAAGAAGCCACACACCGGAGTATTGTACACCTGCCAAATGGTCATTCTAAAATATATCTTCCAAGCATCAAATGGTCATTGTTAAGTCTTTTGTAGAACCAGTAGTCAGTTTATTGACCAAACAGATTAAGCACCAAAACCCCATATCATCAAAATCATATCATCAAAATCATATCATCAAAATCATATCATCAAAATCACATCATCAAAATCATATCATCAGTATGAAATCTGTCAAGTTCTGTCTCCTGCAGAATATTTAATGGTGGCCTATTCCTCTTATTAAAGAACTCTCAACGAATAAATTTAGGTATTTTAACTGCTTACAAGAGTCTAACACCATCATGAAAAATTTAATAATGAGACTCAATAGTTACAGCTGAATCACTCTATAGGTTATTCTAGATATTTCATACATACTCCTTACTTACTCCTTACTTACTCCTTACTTACTCCATTTAATCATGACATCAGTTGTTGGAACAGTTCTTCAGCTCTGTGAGATTCTCCGATATTTTTTCCATGGATTCTTCACTCGTAGAATAAATTCATAATATATGGTATGATATAGGCTCAAGTCTATGGTGTAGTATATGGTTTTGGAAGGGTAGAGACTATGATATGGTAGAGGCTTATTGTATATGGTATATGGTTGTCAGACTCACCATAGGTAGGGATCTGCCTATGGAGATATTATGAAACCTCTCTGCCTGATACAATGATTATGGTTACTCAGCCTCTTACTCGGCTTCCTAATCGGCCTTCATTGTACGGAGTACCAGGATGGCCTGAGGTGAGTACATCAATGATCGCTAAGGAGTTGTTCCGCAGCCATCTCTTCTCTCTTGAAAGGTCATATAAGTAGCACAGATTCCTCACTTTGAGGATTCATCAACGAATAAAGAAAACTTAGTACTTAACGTTACAACAAGAATCTAACAATGGTATAGTATATTGTATAGTATAGTATATGGTTATGATATTGTATAGTATAGTATATGGTTATGATATTGTATAGTATAGTATAGTATAGTATAGTATAGTATAGTATAGTATAGTATATGGTTATGATATTGAATGTGTTGTATGGTTATGGTATATGGTTCTAGACCCACCATGGGTAGTAAACTACATATGTGGATGTTGAACCCTGTACTGGTCGACCAGAGGTTGAACGGCCCCTTTGGCCTCATAACTACCTCTATTCCTCTATACTGGACTAGTCTGTATAAGGTACGACGGTTCCTCTAGGAGGAACCAGCGGCGAATGAACATAGTAAACAGAGTACCTGACGTAACTGGAATCTAACATATGGTATGGTATGGTATGGTATGGTATGGTATGGTATGGTATATGGTATAATGTATCACATAGTGTATGGGATATTCTTAAAAAAACTTGATAATTTTCTAAATTTTTAATTCTTATCCTCTGGTTTTCCTGCATATACCATAAACAACAAATCAGGGAAACCTACACGATTCCTTAAACGCAACGTTTTCCTACTGATATTCATTTTTTGTTTTTTTGGATTTTAAATTTTTCACCTTATTAATTGCGTCAAGAAGGGTCTATATACTATATGCTGGACAAATTTACGAACTCCTACGATATCTACATCTGGGAAGACTACTGTAACAACTAGTCTGAAGTTGTTTCTGAGAATGAGAAGTCGGGGTTGAGTAAGGGTTTCAAGGTCATAAATGGTCCATATGTTTATTCCACCAACGATGCCAACGAAACCAAATTTCTGGTGCAAGTTTTCATGTATATGTTAGTCAACTATGGACACGCTAAATCCGACCACTACTCGTCGCCATTGAAGTACCTACGACTCTGAAAATTTGCACTACCATTGAATCATGCAATTCTACTACTATACTACCTTATACCAGACTACACTATACCAGACTACACTATACCAGACTACACTATACCAGACTACACTATACCAGACTACACTATACCAGACTACACTGCAATAATGAACAGGTTTGGTGAGACTAGTCTGGATGGTAATTAACTGACTTGGCCAAACTTTCAGCTCTATATAAAACTCATGTCAGAATGACTCCGCCATTTCCATCAAAGACAACAAAAGTATGGTGGATGTTAAAATACATCACGAAGAATGTTCTTACTCCTATATTGGTAGTCATATCAAGTCATATTATATTTCCACTATAGTAAGTCATGGATAAACCCTAGTCATGGTTAAACCATAGTCATAGTCATAGTCATGGTCATAGTCATAGTCATGGTCATAGTCATAGTCAT